>JAPYYQ010000218.1:0-121003 GCA_030522585.1 Anagyrus pseudococci
TATTATACATGTAGTAAAATTCCTCTATACATCGAGTCTGTCCCCAAAAACCTATACAATATAGTAATTTTTACTTATACAAATCTATACGTGTAGTTAAAATCAACTTTTTGAATCCTCGTATTTCAAATATCATCCTCTCGTTCGGTCTTCGTTATCCTTCCTGAAAAATTAAAAGCAGAATCCTGGTCCCTTCACTCGAACGGTAAACTCCGAATTATCGAAAATCAATAATTCATAGCGCAAGCTCACGGAACAATACCTCGTTTTCTCGGCTGTAAATTCAATTCTACGATTCAAACAGACGCCCCCTTTTTTTTTCATCGATATCGCTCCCCAGATTATTATTACGTACCTTTTACTGGTATTCTAAACAAAAGCAACGATAACAATATAGAAGTAACATCGAAGGGGAGGAGAGACATCACAGGTACATACAGGGGCAAACACATAACGGAGAATTTTCGTAAGGCTGTAAAGCAATTACGAACGCTCTGATCCGATTACAGTGAAATTTCAGGCGAAACGCGCGCGACACTGCGCAACAAGAGAGCATCACCCCCTCGGGGGAGAGGCTCTTGAAGAAAGGGCGGCGGAGACGCGTTCAAAGGGTGAAAGCAGCAGCGACGCGAAATTGCGTTAAGGAAAACTATCGATGGCTATTGTTGCTCTGGAGCACTGTACGCATACTCTCCTGCCGATGCTTCGTCGCGTGTTGTATACCGTTTTGTACACGCCGATCAACTACTCGTTGCTCGCGAAACTACACCACTGCCTACATGTTTCTAAATTGAAAAGAGGAAGCTTTCGTGTTTTGAAACAAAACTCCGGTCTCGGGATTGTAAGGAGCGAGCATAGCGTTACATCGGTGTATGCGGTTAATTTATTCAGCCGGGGTAGTTTTGTACCGATAGCGCTCTGAAAAGACCTTGATGCTTCTCGCCTAGCCAACGTCAACGCCACGCCCAAGCTTTACAAGCGCCGTATCGCAACAAAAAAAAAGAGAGAGAACCGCGCTTGCATTTAAAATTTCAGAGGTGCAGCGAGTAGAGATGTTCTCGCGATATTCTCGAGAGAGCGCGTGTTCTCTCGCGTATGTGTGTATGTCTGTCTGGAATGCTAATTTTTCTCCTAGTCATATAGCGGACACGCTCTCCTTTTTATATATACGTATACTTCTTTTTTTTTTTATTCTTCGCTTCGGACAGGGAACAAGTCAGGTTTGGTAAAACAGAAAAAACTAAGTTTTATAAGGATGTGTGTGTTTGATAGAGAGAGCAGTTTGTACAGGTTGATTAAGACATTCTCGGTATGGGTTGACGATAGGAGGGAGAGGGGATATATGAGAAATCGTTTGACTGGCGGTTGTTTATTAATTTTCACGCGGCAATCGAGCACCTTTAATTTTCGTTTAATTAATCAATAAAACGCGCCGATGATCTGCGTTCCGGCGCAAAACGAGCTTGCGCGCGTATAAGCGTTAACGGTTTTCCAAACGCCGAGAGCGACTTTTCCTTCCTTTTCGTCTCTCGATCCCGCTAATTTATCCGGCGAGCAAACGAATACTGCGCGCAAACGAATAAGAGGTAAAAAAAAGAGAGAACATTTTGTAGCGTATATACGCACTTTGGCGGTATGCGGTGGAACGAGTAATTTTTTTTTTTCGGCTCTTGTAATTCATTACCAGCTAGAATTCTAATGAGCCTCTCTTACTCTCTTTTTTTATTTTGAACCAGCTTTGTAGCGTTTAGGGGGGTTTGGGGGAAGAATAATACTCTGTAACGAAACTTTCTGCTTATTGTGAATTTGTCCGAATAGAGCGCAATTATTAGATGTACGCTGCGCAAAACAAACTTGTTAAATATTTTTGTTTAATTAATTTAAAAATAAAAATTTTCCGCTCGGATTATAAACGCTCGGGGCAGATATCTTGTACACCGATTTAAGGAACGAAAAAGAAAAAAAAAGACAAATCGCTCTTGCGCAAAATCTCTCGTTTTCATTTTACCTTGTTTTCCTCGTTTCCGTTATAATTAAAGCGCGTATTTTACCCGCGCAAACTTAATCCCCCCTCCCCGATAAGCATCTCAAAATTCGTCCTCGTTTAGCGAAATATTATAACTTGAAAAATTTATTCCGGCCTCTCCCCTCAGCCTTTCGTATTTATAATTACGTACGCTCTTTACAGAGCTCTCGCAAGCCCAGAATAATTTAGAATCTTAACGATTTCAAATTGCCTCTCCGTATATTAAAAAAAAAAAGCAGCGATCCTCGATCAAGTGCTCGCCCCCTCCGTTTTCCTTCTCTCTCTCCGGCGTGTATACATAATAAACAGTCGATGTTTGCTCCTGAGCGTAAAACGGTGAAGTGTATGCGCGCTCGGGTATGAAAGCCCAGCTGTAATTTCCCATAACCAAAATCTGCCTTGCAAAAAAGCGCATCGAGGCAGGGTGTAATAAGCCGTCGAATTCATCGTGTGCACACACGCAGCGCGAAAGTGTTGGACGATAAAAGAGTCTTAGCAGCACACGCGTGCCTCCGCGCGCGCGAGAGAGAGAGAGAGAAAGAAAAGTCGGGGCAATCGACCGCGCGGCCTTGACTTTCTGCCTCGGCCGTAAATATAACGGGCTGTGCGCCGGCAGCGAGCAGCAGCAGTATAGACAAGCACCGCACGCGCCTTCTTTTCCTTTTGTCAAGCTGTATAACGCTATAGCAGCTCGTGCTTGTGCTTCGCTCTAGCCTATAGCTATACCGATCTCCCTTGCTGCTATGGACGTTGGTAGCGTCTTCCATCCCCGGAAATGCCATACCTGTATCATCCAATTTTACGCGCTTGTTTATCGGCCAGCATATTCTTCGGCTAATTTTCCCGAGAATAGTCATTCCAGTATGCAACGAATCGATCTTCCCCAGCTTCCCGCGGAAAATTCAAATTTGTCCAAAAAATTATCTTGCCTATAACGCGATTCGTCGACCTGAAAATTTTCGAAAGCCCTTTTGAGTACCATTACCCGAGCACAAAATTTTATTCGCCTCCTGGCTAATTACGTTTAATGACTTGAAATATCACCATCATCGTATAGGTATACACATGAAAACGCCGCATTAAAAAAAAAAATCGGCAATTTAACAAAAAAAAAATCGATTGTGGAAAGACCGTTATTCCCGAGCCGCTTTCTACGCCTCTGGGAAAATCCAAAAAGGAGGTTAGATCGATCCCCGCGCGTGTGTGCCTGCGGGCTCGCGTGAGTGTCCGCAGCATCGCGCCCCTTCCACGAGAGAAAGAGAGAGAGAGAGAAGATCGATGCACCAAGTGAGGAGAAGGAGGAGGAGCAGTAACAGCAGTGGCAGCATAGCGTGGGCGTCGATCGGCTGAGAAAAGGAGCGAGGCCAACGGCCTTGACCCCGTGCCACACGCGCACTTCCCCCCCTTCCACCATGTGCGTGTGTGTGTGTGAGTGTGTGTGTACGTCGCGGGGCTTTAGCGAGGCGAGACACGCGAGAAAAAGAGCCTCGTTAGCCAGGGGAAGCGCGCCTCTGCTATACCTTTTTGCCTGTGTCCCTATCCTCTGAGCTGATTTCGAGCTGCCGAGAGCTAGCGCTACTGCTGGGGGACCAAGATATTTGCACGTAGCTTCGCGGCGAACGATTACCGAGCTCGTTCTTTTGCGCCGCATACCAAAGTACCCCGGCTAGTTTTTTGCCCTCGACGTAAGCTCCTCAAGACTCTCATTTATCTGCTGTTATCTTTTTTTTTCAAAAAGTTGTGTATTGCTCCTGTATTTTACTAGTCCGTAAACGTAATTTTGTTAAATACGGCAATATTTAGGAATTAATACTCCGGGGGAATAATTAATTGCGGATAATCGCTAGGGAAAAGCTGAAAAGTTCATTAACCTGGCGCTCTCGCGCGCATCAAGCACTTAAACGCTAATCTACGATAAAGAGATTTAATCGAGCACTTAACGATAACGTACACAATTTTTCCCGTGAAGCGCATTTCTCGCTTTACCAAATATGTGTCTGATAATATTCGTGAATAAAAACAAAGCCCGATTTGATTTACGACGAATTGGCTCTGCTGCCTAAATTTACGAAAAAAAGAAAGAAAAAGAGCAGCTAAGCTCGTAAAAATAACGAAACAAAGAGTCGAGGGTCATTTGGTCGAAAAAAGTGTAGCATGCAGCTGTCTGGATGGATAATTAAAAAAAAAAAATTCGTGCAAAATAGCGGATGGGATGGTTCCTCGTGAATCACGCAAAAGTAACGTCATCCTGCCGGCGCATCATTAGGA
The DNA here is from genome assembly GCA_030522585.1 of Anagyrus pseudococci. Taxonomy (NCBI): domain Eukaryota; kingdom Metazoa; phylum Arthropoda; class Insecta; order Hymenoptera; family Encyrtidae; genus Anagyrus; species Anagyrus pseudococci. The sequence goes on from JAPYYQ010000218.1 coordinate 4,295, forward strand.
GTAGAAACGATAAGAATAGCAGGCGCACAGGGTCATTTGCGATAATGACCTTTTTCCAAAATCAGATACAACGTTGGGCAAACGGAGCGTGTCAATATAGCGTCTGGCCGTGTCCAGTCGAAAAATCGTTCTTTGTGCTCGCTCCCGAGGCCAGTGACTCAGTGCAGATTTGCAATTTTCACGGGATTAGTCATAACCGCTCTCTATACGATCTTCTTTTCAAAGTCCAATGATCTCTCTCTTGGCTCTTATCGTTTTATTGCTCGTAAGCAGTTTTAACGTTCCTCGGCGTACTATAATGACACTGGAAAAAAAGGAGATGAGAAATCATTGTCCGCGGCGCAATATGAGGAATGCGCCGTGAAATAAAAAATGAAAGTCCTCGAGAGAGAGAGAGGTGGTCCCCTCCCTTGAAGAGAATTGCCGAGGCACAAGCTTGGGAGGGAGAGCTTCCGCAGATCTCTACTCCCACGGAAACAAAAAGCTCTCTCTGTGTGTGCTCAGAGCCACGAATGGGAGTTTCGAGAGCGACTATGGGTAGCTGGGAATTTGAAATTTTTTCATTCACAGACCCCCCCCCCCGGAAGATGGTTTGACGGCGGGAAGGGGGGAGTTTTTTCTCGCACGCGCGGATTCGCCGAGAGTGTTCGAATAGCTGCGACCTAAATTTCGAAAACTCCCGCGGGTGCAGTGCTCGTTAGGCTAAATTTTTTACCGAACCTCCGCTGCGGGATCCGTATAGCGCGCGTGGATGCATGAATTATCGGCTGCTTTTTGTTCTTCTCTCTTCTCTTGGATGGAAAAAAAGCGAAAATGTAGGTTAAACAAAGCTTCATCGAAACGGAAGTTACGAAATTTTATCAGGTCGTATTTTCTCATCGCGTTAAATTCGTTCGCGAAATAATCAAAATTGAAAAAGTTTTTTCAAAAAAAAAAAAAAAAAAAAAAAAAAAAAAAAAAATAATCAGCGCAAGCTTTTTTACTGGAATAGAGTTCAGACTTACGTTTTTTACCTCTCTTTTTTAAAAGCAAGACATTTCTCTGAACGTGCCGTGCGTTCGCTACGAGTGGCGATGTCGCAAGATCCACACCTTAAGTCGGCTGTAGCTTCCGCGATTCGAGTGCTCGCATGGAAAGCACGCGTATTCGCGTTGAATCTCGAGTAGGCGCTAACCTCCGTTAGACATTTTACCGTGATATTGTAAAACAACAAAATAATTACAAAATACAATCCCATTTACATTACAAATCTAATAACAATCTCTCTATTTCTTCTGTTCCAGGTGAGTTATTCAATGCATTCCAAGCGAAGCTCGTAGTCCGTAAGTTATTAACTAGTATCACTCCATTTACCCCGCAAATATTTGAAATATCCAATCGAATCGATCAAACAATTTTCCAAAGCAAAGTTTCCAAAGCGTCATTCAAAGTAACGCTCCAACGGGTTTCTCTCGGTAGCACAAAGCACACATACAATAGATCGGGGCTATATACGAGTCGCCGTGTCCCAGTGGGTTCCCCGATAGACACGAACGACAGGTGTTACTCTCAGTCTGGCCTCGTTTATTAAAACATTAACATTGAATATAGTCTCGTAAGCTGAAAAAAACGCGCGTCCCTAGAAGAGAAGCTTTATTCGATATATTCCGCCACACATTTCTCTCTCTCTCTCGTTCGCCTCGGAAATATCTCTCGATAGTTGAGCCGATAAAATTCCATTCGGAAAGTATTCCAAAGCCGGCCTGAGAGAGAGAGAAAAAGAAAAGCCGCGCGAGGAGGCAGCTTTTGCTAGAGAGGGGCGGGGGGGGGGGCTCTCGCGAGGAGGAGGGAAAAGGAAAAGAGCTAGCGACGGCAGTACGAGCGCAATGACCTTCCTCAAAACAGCTCTCGCGAGAAATCGATCGACGACTGCTCCTTATCGTCGTCGCTACTCTCCCTCTCTCGGTGCGCGGACGTTGCAAGTTCGTCTTCCAAGCGCGCAGGCTCGTGCGCAGAGAGCGGGAGAGAGCCCCACCCGCTGCCGGCCGAAAATTGAAAAAGCTCTCGCGGAAAGCTCGCTCGCCTGGCGCTTGGAGCACAGTGCCGAATAATGCTTGGAAAGATTTTTTTTTGTTTCTGACTACAATATCAATAGGGATTTTAAATTTTCATTTAATCCTGATTGTACTTTTTAAATAGCCGAATACAGAAAAGGAAAGAGCTAGGATAGGAATGTTGAGACAAGGGTTATTGCGAATAGCCTTTGAATCAGTTTAAGCTGCTTTTCCTGCTGCGATAATAAGAACAAGAGTCGAAGAAGCAGGTACACAGAGACATAGATGCGTGTCCTTGCGCATCCTTCCACACCCGGCTTACAGCTCAGGCATGCAGGCAGACACGCTCGGAAAGAGAGAGAGAGACCGGTGCTAAGGAGAGAGTCTGCGCAGTCCAAGCAACGATATAGGCTTGCGTGTGTTGCTCCTGGGCGCATGAACAGGTGCGGCTTGTTGCGTACACCTCTCTCTCTCTCTCCACACCCTGTGTACCATCCTCGGCATACTCCCTTCCATCCGTGTGTTTCTTCCCGTGTATTTGTGCGGCATCGTCTTCCCCCATCAGCGGCTGCTGCTGCACAAGTACACATACACACAGAGACGTATTAAATCCAAGCGGCTTGACGCGCTTCTCTCTCGGCGATGGTCTCAACGCTGGCTGCCGCCGGTGTACGCTCGTGCGGTGGCGCCGCCTACCGACCAAATTCATCCGGACTTCATCCTTTGCCTGCCCCCCACCCCCGGGGCCTCCTGCTTCTGCCCAGCCACCTTTTCTTTCATCGTCCTCAGCCCCTCGGCCCCGCCGGGACGACTCGACGTTAACCTCACCCCACCCCATAGAGCAGTATAGCAGCAGCGGGCCGGCGTTCCTCCCCTTCCCCCCCTTATCTTTCCCCTCCGGCGCACAAGATGGTCGGCTGACTTTCTACACAGCACACACACGCGTGTAATACTTACACAGAGAAAGAGCGGTGTGCTCTCGCGCGGTGTCTCTCTCGCTCTCGTTGCCCGCGCGCATACCGGCGGCAGTGAGAGAGCCCCCACGCCGCCGCCGCAGCCAGATAGCACACACACATACACAGAGCCCCGCATACCGCCTGTGTCTGCGTGTGTACCTCTGCCACCGTCGCTCCGGTGCTGCTGCTGTCTAGATAGTAGTAGTAGTAGTGCTGTTAGTAGTTGTAGCTTAGGCTCCACTCTGTGTGGAAGCGGAGCAGCGCTCTTTCCCGGCTCTGTCTCTCCCCCCCGATCCACCCCCATAAAGTGCCGCAGCTTCTCTATCTCTCTCAAAGCTCTCTCGAGGAGGCCCGCAGAGAGTAGTGTCTCCGTGTACAGTCGCGGAGAGACGGGAGGAGAGAAGGAAAAGGAGCAGACTGGTGCTCCGGGTTCCGGCTGCTGCTGCTGGAGGCACCACACAGGCTCTCTCTCTCTCGGGGTGCGGCCCGAGGCCCAGGGATCATCTCTCGCTCCGGAGGCGGCTGCCAATGCTGCCGGCCGCGGCGAACGCTACGACTGTACGTCTTCCATTGCCCGCCACACTCTTTTTCTCTCCTATTCTCTCTCTCTACGCCGCATACACACCTAGACTTACATACACACAGGCCCGCTTTTCCCATTGACGCTCCGAAATCGTCCCTGCTCCTCTTGCAGCGCACACACCTTCCCTTGCTTATGCTCTCTGTCTCTCTGGCTGCTCCGCTATTTTCGGTACAAGCATCTCCCTCTCTCTCTCCTCGAGTCCGTCATCCTCGCTTTGCCTCTTCTGCCCCGAGTGTCTCTCTCTCTTTCTCCCTCGGTCGCAGACGGCGCGCGTCGGTCCGTTTCCGTCTGCCTGCACTCCCCTTGAGCAGCGGCGGCGTCGGTGGCAGAGTAGCCCCCGCTGCTGCTGGCTCGCGCTGTCTCTCTCTCTCTCTATCGCTCGGCTCGTGTGCTGCTGCTCTCGCTCGGCGGCCCGCAGAGAGCCGCCCGCTAGCGCTGCAGCGCGGCAGCAGCAAAGCCCCCCCTCGAGAAGTGTGTGTGGCGCAGCCGAGACGCCAAAGTCGCACTTTCCGCTTTCCCTCTAAAGCGGCTTCTGGTATGTACCGACCAACTCTCCCATTAGCCCTCTCACGACATCACCTCTCGCCTCATCTCCTTGCTTTTCTCTCTCTTTTTATTTTATCGATCTTACTCCTCTTCCTCCCCGCGACTCCGATAATTCGTTCTCTCTTAACCCCCCCCACACACACACATACACACACTCGCACACTCGCTTATACATTATCCACATTCTTCTTCATTTCTCTGTCTCTATTTTTCTCTTTTGTATATTCGCGAGTGCATACACCCAACAGTGGAAGATAAAAAAGGAAGCGACCGGAAGACAAGCTTAGAGTTTTGTGCGGGACTCTACTCTGCTCTAGCGGAGAGAGAGAAGATCGTTCTCTCGGCTTTTGTGTTACGTCAAAAGTTTATCGACACTATAGTCAAGCCAACTGCAGTGCCAATGCCTTGTAATACACACATGACTATACACAAAACGAGTGAAGTTTCGCGTGTAAAGTTTTTGTGATTGCAAACAGATGAATTCGCGGGCGTGATAAAAGTGTTGGGGGCAGTAAATCCGGAGAGTGTTAAAAGCCGCCCTCCGACAAAGAGGAGGAGGACACGAAGAAGAAGAGGAAGAGGGTGGCGGTGTGATCTGCCTGGCGCTACGCCGACCTGTGCTGCTGCTGCTACGACTCGGAAAGAGCGAGGAGAGGATAACTTGTGTGCAATGGTGGCTGCTTCTCTCTTGACCATATTACCAGCCTTCCCGTGAGAGAAGCTCCGCATAGTGTCTCGTTTGGGCTGAATGAACCGGCCGGTCCATTCACGCCGCTGTTTATTCTTTTTCAACCGATCTCTCTCTCTTCCTCTCTGTGTATATATAATCCCACACACGTGTGTGTGTCCAAGTGCGCGTGTATATATAGATACGGGACGGATTTAAATAAGGCTTAAAGATTCGCAAAAAAATAAAAGTGCCGGAGAGACTCCTCTCTTTTTTCGCTCATCGCTCGCTCCGTCTTGCTCACTCTCCACGGGGACCGAGAGAGCGTGTGCGCACGCAGCCGCCGGTGTGCTTTCTCCATCTTTCTCTCTCCACCACTACCGCATACACACAGAGAGAACCTGGGTGTATTGGAGAGAGAGACGCTGCTGCTGCTGGCAGCGCCGATGCCGACGACGACGACGACACACCCTTAAAGTGCCGCGTCGCGCTCTATCTCGCTCTCTCGCGGGCGCATCATAGCCAGGGGAGAGACAGTCCGAGAGAAAACGCTATCTCTCTCTCTTGAGTCCTCCTGCCTCACCATACTCTTGATGCCTACAGTGCTTTGAATTTTTATTTATTCAATTTATTATATGTTCGTTCGTTGTTGATAAACGCAATAAAAAAAAAGTGCGAGGAACGAGAAAAGTGCGCAAAAAACAAGTGTACAGTTGCCGAAAAACGCCTAAAGTCTAAGGGGGACTGCACGTAGAAACAGAGAGAGCTTTGCAGGTGCGCGAGTGTGTATGTGTGACTTACGCCCCCAAGCGCGGCTCAGCTCCTTTTCGGCCAGTGAACCCCTCCCCATAAGAGGGGGGTTTGGCTTTTGAGGAAAAAAAGGAGCATAAGAGAGAAGTGCCGACGCCGGGCTCGCTCTACCGTGTGCGCTGTATTTATGTGAAAATTGTATATATCATGTAAAGGCGCAAGCTGCAAGAAGAGCAAGATACGGATATTGTGCGCCGGGTTTCTTCTTCGTTCTTTTTTTTTTCTTCTTCCTTATCGCGAATCTATCGACTTCTTCTTTTTTTCATCCACTCCACTTTCCGAATTGATCGTCCCAGTGAGTAGTAAATGCGAGTGTGTGCACCTTTCCTTCCTCGCTTGCTAAACTATCTACTGAACCACATAATCTTGTACCTGAAACACCAGCTTACCTCATCATCATTAAACAAAAACATCATACACACTTGATTACACACAAACAAACAGCGAGAGAGATAGAGAGAAAGAGAGTAAGAGAGAGTCGTTGCTTAAATAAAATTTTCATGTTTTCACAATCTTTTCTCTCCCTCTTTTTTTTCCATCAAAAGAGACAATCGGAGTCGAGGGAGCGTCGGCTTCGCCGGAGTAGCTAGTGACCGTCAGTGGCCGTGAGCGCGCGCGCGCCCTAGCGCCACGGCGAAGAGAGAGAGAGAGATAGTCATCGAGACTACGACGTCATCCCCTTGGAGCCGGGGGAACGAAGAAGAAGAAGAAGAAGAAGCCCATAGTCCCACCGGTCACTCGGCGTCCTCGCGAAAATCCAGTCTGCCGGCTACTGCACGACCGCCGCCGGCTTGAGGAGCAGCCGGAGCAGCCTGTCTCTCTCTCTATCACTGTGTATGTGCCGCACGCGACCAAGAGAGAAGGGTATATATAAGGAGGAGGAAGAGTAGCAGGAGGTGGAGGAAGAGCCGCGCTCCGAACGAACGCTGAATTTCTTCGTCTCCTTCGCGCGCGCATACATATATATCGGTACGATATACGTATAGAGCGTCGCGCGCACATACATATACATACGTAAGCCAGGCCGGGCGGCTGCCGCTCTCCTCCACTCGTTTGCTCTTTCTCTCTCTCTTACTCTCTCGCTCTCTCTCTCTCTCTCTCTCTCTCTCTCTCTCTCTCTCTTACTCCATCTTTCTCTTTTGCCGCGCCAAGCAAACTGCGAGCGCGCGCACACGCTCCCTCTCTCTCTCTCTTACCGCTGTACACAGAGAGGGAGAGAGAAAGAGAAAGAGTAGCGAGCAAGAGAGAGAGAGAGAGAGAGAGAGAGAGAGAGAGAGAGAGAGACGCTACACAACCTTCTCTCTCTCGCTCCCTCTTTCACTCGCTTGCTCGGTTTCTCGCACACTCAGCTCTCGTCTGTCTGTCTCGTTGTGCGCTTGCGGCCCCCACCGATACTCGGCCGCCGCGCCGTGCAGTGCGTGTGACACGAGCACGCCGCTAGGATGTCGGTGCGCATGGAGAACGTGGGCCCAACGAAGCGGCTCAACTACAAAATGATGGTGAGTAACGAACGTGCATAAAACAATTGACCCCCCCCCCCCCCCCCCTTGTGACTCCAAAAACCCCCCTCCCCCCCCCCCGTCCGGTAAAAGCAACAATCTCTAACGTCGATAGAGATGCCGATGCACAAGCGCCGATGTATAACACCAGCAAAAGAGAGAGAGAGAGAGAGAGAGTGTACGTAGCACAGCGCCATCCGAGAGAAGAGAACACCCGCCCCCGCCCACGTATAACCTGTCGCAGTGCCGCGGCGCTGCATACTCCCGCGACTCTCTCTCGCTCTCCTGCTGCCGCTTATCACGGCCCGCCCGTTCTTGGATATCTACCCTGCCTCCTTCCATCAACCCCCCTAACCCTCGTCTATTATTCATCTTCAACTTGTCCACTGCAGTCCGAGAGTTTAATCGTGGGAAGTGTGGGCCTGTGTGGGTGTGCGTAGCCGTAACATCAAGAGAAGGTACAACCGGCACCATCGCTCCGTGTCTGTGTGTGTCTGTGCCTGTGTGGGTACGCCGCTGTGCGTCTCCGAGCAGCCGGTGCGCCTCGTATCCTCCTGGCCGCTGAGGAACATCAGTTTGCTCCGATTTTCTCCGGGTCTCTGCAGGCCGCCGCTCTCTCGCTCGCGCGCGCGTGTGTGTGTGTGTGTGTGTGTGGCAAAGTGCCGTTTTCTCAGCGGAGCACCGATGCATATAGGGGATACAGAGAGTGCGACGCTGGGTCCTCTTTCCCTGTGGGGGCTACAGTGTTGTTCAAGCAGCGGGGGCGTTGGATTCGGTGAGCCCCAGGGGCAGATCCTCTCTCTCTCTCTCTCTCTCTTGCTCTGCCGAGAGATAGAGAGAGCCGGCGTAGTTTGACAGCTTGCCGCGGGGCGTCTGCTGCCCCACCCAGTATATATATACAGAGACTCTCTTTCGTCGCAAACCCCGCACACGGTATTTCTCTTCTGCCATGCTCTTCTTCCTAGCGAAGGTGCACCAGCTCTCCTGTGGCTTCTCCTCCTTTTTTTCTTCTCGCATCCGCAACATTTCCTAACACGCTATATAAAACGCGCATCTCTCGATGAGCGGAATGCGCACAGGCCGGAGTGCGATGTGCAGCACGGCTTTCGCGAACTCGCCATCGGTGCTAAACAGCTTCGCTACGTATCTTATGGATTTTTGCGGAGAGCGTGGGTGTATGCCGCATGCCAGAAAGAGAGCCTGTGTGTGTAAGCGTGTGGGATCAAGAGTAAGAGAGTGTGTATGGAAGAGCGGCTTTTCTCCGTGTTGCTCCTTCTCTCCTATATACTCATCGGGTCCACGGTCTCTCGCGTCTATACGTCGCCGTGCGAATTCGAGGTTGGAGCGTTCGTTGCCTCGGCGCATGCTCCGCTCTCTCTCTCTCTCTGCCGGCCTCTCTTTCTCTTTCTTGCTTCTCTTCGCTCTTCGCTCCATCCTCGACCGTGTACTTGCAGCCTCGGCGCTCGCGCAGACACTTTGCGAGAGCGTGAGAGCTTGCCTCTAACGTGTGTCTGTGTATAAACCTCCCTATCTCTCTCTCCTTCTGTCGCGCGCGCGTGAGTGTGTGTGTGTGTGTGTGTACGAGGGCCGGCCGTGTGTTGCGCGTGCGTGGCCCGGCATTCTGCCGGAGGCTTTTCCCCTCTCGTGTCCCTATAGTCTCTTTCGAGGCGGCTTTACGTGCGGAGCTGCCGAGGTTACGGTACGTATTAGCCCATAGGCCACATAGCTCTCTGTGTACGTGTGTATTGTATAGCCTAAGAGGAAATATCATCCTTCGTGAACTTATATATCGCGTGATAAACGAGAGAGATGTGTATGCAGGGTCCCGACCGAATAATACGTCAAGCTCACCTCTTCCTCTCTCTCCTCGCTGTTATCCCCCTGCTCTCCCCCTCCCCTTCTTAGTCTTTCTCTCTCTCTCTCCGGCTGTTCTCCTCCTACTTTTTTTTTTTATCGAGCCGGTTACAAGCACCATCTGGTTGCCCGTCGCGGAAGCATAGACGCGCTGCTCCTCCTCTTCCTTCACGTGCCCCGCCGCGGTTGTTCCGTCGCCGACGACGACGACGCGCTTACCCGGTCTTTTTCTTTCCACTCTGATATTACTCTTACGCCCATTACTCCAACAAAAAAAAAACTCGTATTCGCAAATATCTGGAAAAAAAGCACAAAAGCACAAGAATCAGAGTCACATATCGGTACACAGGAGTGACTCTCTTGCCTAAAATCGATCGATCCCCAGTACTTCGAGGCGGCCTTGCTCGTTTCTCAGTGCAGCTCTCTTTTTTCTCTTTTCTCTATCGCGACAAGTGCTCTCCGGCCAAATAACCACTGGCGCTCCAGCTATACGAGCGGGGGGTATGTGTGCTGGGTGCCGCGATCGATATGCCGCTCATCGGCCCTCCGACCTCCATCCCTCTCTCTTCCATCCCCCCCCCCCCACCCAATGACAACGACGACCGAGGCACTTAACGCCGCGATAACGAGAGACACACAGACACACTGTGTACGTTGACGCTCTCGCTCGAGCTTGGTTAACTTTGCGATGCTCAATTAAGATCTGATAAAACTTAACGACCACCTCGCTCTCGAGTACTTTGGACTTTTTTTTTCAAAGGAGAACGCCCGGCTTTTGCGCGGCTCGACACGTAGGGTTTCGGAGTAGCAGCTTCTGATACACTCTGCAGCAGCCTTTATGATCTAGTTTTCATCGAGTAAACGCGTCAAAGTAAGGTTTCGTAAAGGAAAAAGGAGTCTCGCTCGAGAAATCAGCCTTATCTCCCCCCAGAAAAGTCAACGTCTAGTTCTAGAATTTCGCTGCTGCCAATCCCCCCCCCCCAGATTATATTGTTTCAGCGGATAAAGAGGTTAGCAGAGGCCCTGGAAATCGGAGGTGGCAGGCGAGGGGGGGGGGGTGAGGGAAACCAGGGCGCCAAAGTCGTGGGTGACAGAGAGGCGCCGGTGTAAAATGGAGTCGGCCATGTCGTATCGATCCTCTGCCCCTCCTCACCTCCCCCGCGTACAACCGCCGCCCACGAGAGTACAAAGCCTGGCTTCCGTCGCGGCGGCCACGCGAAAGCGCCCACTAATTGAGCAGCCAAGCCACGCGTCCTCCTCCTCCTCCTCCCCCTATCCACTTTGCTCTCTTCGCTTCTCTCCTCTGCGCCTCATCTCTCTCACTCGTGTGAATTCGTAGTTTCTCGCGTACAAGACGGAGCGGCCTTCGTGGGCTTCCCCGTCCGCGTCCGCTGAAAACCTTGGCTGAAAACGTGTATTTTATACGGGTCGATAGTTTCGCGGCGCTTTAACTCGAATTTGTTTTGTCGCTTTGAAAATTAAAGAGACCGGCTTTTGCACGTGTGTCGTTTATACACGCGTATATAAGCTTGCACATATTCGCGCGTATATATAATATAAACGCTTTGAAGAATCTCGCCGTATAAACGCGCAAGTCGTCGAGAACCTGCTTTTGTTCGCCGGGATCGTTCGCATTCCTGGAAGCTGCATGACCGCTTTGTGTATATACATCTCGCGAGATGCGTTTTACGCGGCTTCCCCCCTCTCGCCCATATTTTCCCCTGCGATCAGGCTGCGTATACCGATACTGACTAACGAGCACATCCTCCTCCTACCGTAGTGTTTCTTCCGAAAACAAATAAATCGCCGATTTAATGTTGGCATTCCGTTTTCTTCCTTTTCTTTTCTCTCCGCGCTCGGAAAATTAATCATTCGCAATCGATAAACTCGATACGATAAAGTCCGCGTTGTGCAGGCAAAGAGTAACGAGCAGTCAAAGAACCTCCGCGTAAATTCCTAGTGACGTACATACACCCCCCTCCCCTGGCGACTGTGGTACAGGCAGATCTTTAAAATTAAAAAAAAAAAAAGGGAATCGAATCGGCAAGACCAACCTGCTCTCTCACGGCGCATTGTTAGTCGCGCTGCACTCGCCTTATCTCGAAAGCCGCGCTGCCATTCTGCCGCGAAAAAAAAATGAAGGAGGCCACACCACGGGAAGCCGCGAGAGAGAGACAGCTCTCTCGGTGTGACGTCAAAGAGCCTATCGGAAAATAAAGCAGCGCGTGTAGACAGCAGCTCCGAGTTCTTCGGAGGCGGCCTCGTTCCCACGCCTCCTCCTACTCTGCACCCACACTAGCTAATCTCGATTTGGCTGGATTTTGATCTTTTTTTATTATTATTTTCAATTTTTCCCATCGAAAAAAGATTCATGAACGATTTCAATTATGTACTGCAGATGCAAATTTTTGCTCGTGTTCCACTCGAGCAGCAAAGAAGCTCAGCAGATTGAATTTTCGATCGAGCGGTAAACCCAAGTGTCTCGAAAAGATCTTTTATTCGTCGATTCGTTATAGAGAACGACGAGAAAGAGAGAGACGCGGCGTGTGATGTGTTGCGGCTGCACGTGGAGGAGAGAGGTCGCCGGCAGTTTGACCCCCATGCGATTTGCACATAACCGATAATCGAGTTATCCCATTGAGAGATCAGCGTCGTAGTAGTCTCGTCGTTGTTGCGCCTCTTCCGAGCCTATATTGATAAGGTATATTACCCAGCGCGTGATTTGCTCTGCTCTCTTTTTATTTTGCCCCTTGTTTTTTTTTTTTGTAGTATCCTGTTTAAATGATTTTCCAGCGTCAGCAAAACACATTCGTGATTCCGTTTGGTGTACAAAATTTTGCTACCCAACTTTCCGGATATAAATTTCGGCCATCCGTTATATCGTCCGGCCGTATATAAACTTTGAAATTCAAAGGTCGCGTTTATACCGCGAAAACTTTGTAATTTCTCTTTGGTTTGTTTCAACAACAAAACAGCATCGAATCAATCATAGTCCGAATTTTCAATCGATATACCCGACACGCGACAGTACTCGAATACGAGAAACGGCGCAAACAATGATGTTTGAAATCAACAAATAAAAGAAAAAAAGAAAATACCTATTGAGCCGGGACAATGGCGCTCGAGTCGCATAAAGGCAATAATTCAGAGATCGAGATAGGTGCAATAATAAAAAAAAAAGTCAGCTAATAAAATCATACTCTCATTAGGCGAGAAAGAGAGAGAGAGGAGGAAAGGCAGAAAGCTAATTGGCTCGCGTCCTTCCGTGGCACCTCAAACGCCCTGCTGCAGTCGCTTAACGAGCCCCATTCATTATTAAATGGCCGTGGGGGCTTGCGGAAAAAAGTATCTAAGTAACTAAGGCACGACAGGAAGCCAGGGTATAAATTCGCGCTTGTTTCAGATTTACAGTTTTATTCTTTATCAAAGTAAAGAATAGCTTTGAAATTTTTTAATTCTTTAATTATTTTATTGATTATTCTCTTTTTTTTTAAACAATTATTCAGCAATTTTTTCTTTCCCACTCACAACATCTGGCTGTATGTATACCGTCGCCGCGTACAAATTTCAACGGCTAAAAATATCTCTTTCTCGGGATCCTCTCTTTTTTTTCGCTCAAAGCAGGTCTCTTCTTGTACTTTTTTTTGTGTGTGAACCTTCATTCACGGCCGCGTTGGTTATTATGTGTATTTCTGTGTCACTTCGAGCCCGTTGCTTTGGCTCGTTTCATTCTTGAATAAGCCGAAATCATAGAGAGACAGTCCGATCAAACGAAATAATTTCGCGTTTCCTCCCAATAATCATAACGCCCTGTAATTCATTAGAATAAAAAAAAAATAATCGCAAGAGTAGAAAATTACCAGTCACGTATGTCTATTTTTATCCGATCCACTGCCTCGTGACAAGCCACGCGTAGTTTTAGAGAAAGTCGAGCTTTCCCAAAGCAACACTGTTATCAAGCTTTAAAAGTCGACGAAAGAGAGCTTACCACTCGTTTCTCCCCTCTCGATATAATCATATTTCGACGGCAAAGTCAACAAGCCTCGCTCTCTAGTTCTCGAGAAATTCGAGGCGCCCCTTCATCCTCCCCCCAGGAACAACAACGTTTAGAAAGAATCTCGGGCAATAAAAGCGCGTTAACGCATGGCTATGGAATCCGGCTGTAGCGCGCAACTGTCACACGATACACACACACGGGGGGGGGGGGGTACGTTTTATTAGCCGTAGTGTGACATCACTGACTTTGCGTATACGATTTGTGTGGGGTATCGTGAGCGTTGTTGGTGGGGCGATTCCCTTAGCTTTTATCTCCCCCTTCCCCCTGTATCTCCTCCTGTCAATGAGAAGTCGTGTGTGACGCAAGCGGACTCCTACGCGAGGTCTTTCATCGAGTGTCCACATGAGTGTGCCAGATGATGACGACCTGTTACAGCGTCCGAATTGCAAGCTTAGGACTCAAATCGATTTCCAATTATTCGGAAGTGCAACAACTGAAAATAAAAACAAAAGTCAAACACGCTTGAAATTGGTTCTCGTAGTCCTTTAGGTTGAAACACCCGAAATACCGGTGAATTAGTCCGAGGCCGAGGGCCTTTGCCGCTGCGGTCCCTGTCGCGCTTCCCCCGCACGCTCTGAGTACCCTGCAGAGCCTACGCGGCACACGACCGCAAATGGTCGATAACGGCGAGAGACCAGCATATAACAGTGACCTAACCCCTCTGCGACCCGAATTTTGCTGGCTGCAGTCTCCCCCCACCTCCCCATCTTTTTTACTGTCTCTTTTACTCGCTTTCTCTCTCCTTCTCTATCTTGCAGGAACGACAAGTGCAGAGAGCGTATCAGTTCTCTGCAAGTTTTAAATCGAGCCAAAAATTTATCTCGGCAAGAGAAGCTACACGGCCAAGTTTTTCTCTTCGCTGAGCTTTTGCAAGCTCGTCTAAATTCGTTCCTTTTTCAATCTTGCCTTTACGCCGTATCGGAAGAGAATAAAATCGTTTGTGGTATATCCACCGTCTGCTTTTAAATCTTCTTTTTCTTTTTTGGTCTTGAATATTATAATCCAACTGACAAAATTCCACATGATTAATTACAAGTTATTAGCACGAGACGCATAATCATAATGTACTATAGTCTTATCTAAAAGCCATTCGGCGGAGTTTCTTTTTCGGAGTTATTAAAACAATCTCGTCAGTCGATAAAACGCGGCTTTCATGCGGAAAAATTCCGGCGCCATAAATAATCCCCTCCCCCCCCCCATCTCTTTTATATAGCTATACGCTCAAACGTACATTGATAGGACTAAAATTTAAGAGCTCCCATCGTTATAAGTCGAATAACGCCTTGGCGTTTTTCCAGCCGAGAAGAATCACCTCCCCGCTCAGCGCGACGTGTCTCCCCCCACACACGGCGAATAAGAATCAGATCGGCGTCGAGTTTCCCATGCGCGACTTCCGCATACCCGCCGCGGCCGCGTGTAAAAAGTAAAAGAGCCGAATAAAAAAAAAATCAGCGTTCCCTGCTAATGCTATGAAACAGAAAGAGAGAGAGAGAGAGAGAGCCTATAAATAGTTCGGCGCGGAGAGTAAGAGAGCTCTCTCTCGTCCACCTGTGAGTCCGACCGCGCTAGCGCGCGAATTCCAGTCAATGTCGCGCCGATAAGTTGGCCGCTCCGCGCGGAGCCTGTTTCCCCCTTCTCTCTCTCCTGTACGCGCGCAGAGCGTGTGTGTGTTGAGAGGGTATATACGCGGTGTGCGCGCTGGGCGCGCTATCGCTGGAATCACCGGGATCCCGTTAGCCGGCGATGCACTGTACAGCACGCGCGTACAGCTGGCATTCCAAGGATACCTGCCAACCTTTCGCAGCGATTCCCCCTACACGTACATACCTACACACTTTGCGGAAAACCGAATTTTCACCTTATTTGGCGCTAAGCGCATTTTTCCATTATTCCTCGGCCATGCGCGCCGCTGGTTAATTGCGAATGCGCGCGCGTGCGCTCTCCGGTTAGCTATGTGCCATTTTACTGCGGAGGTTTAATTAAACGCGCCGCTGTTATTTCGTTTCTCTCGCGCAGCCTTGTAATTAAGCCTTTTACATCGATTGGTAATACTAGTGCTTTTGAATTCGAGTAAAACCGCCGGAAGTAATTGTCGGTTGTCATGGTTAAATCAATTTCGTTTGAGTTTTCTGCAAATGCCCCGCGACACCTCGACCATCCCCCCCCCTTACCCCACTTCTTTTATTTTTCCCTTTTTTTTTCATTGCCGGTGATTACGGACTTATTAAAATCGTATTAAATTTTCTGTAGGCGATCGTTATAAAACCTCCGTTTAATATACTCTAAATAACCTCGATTAAATAAATGAAGTTATAAAAAAAAATTAACGACTTTTTGTATATCTTTCTAGCCCGTATTTATTAGCGTCAATAAAAATTTCCAGTTTTTCAGGAAATACACGCCAATTGCGTAGTCGGAATTTTTCCGCGGCCTGATTAAAATCAACGCGGATTTGTCTTGAAAGCGATTTTTCTTAATTCACCAAACAAAAAAAAAATCAAGGGAATCTCTTTTTTTCCGCGTAAGACAAAACAGCACCTGAATAATTTAATGCGTACGCCAGACCCATAAATTACCATTAAAGCTTCGCAGCCCAATTCGCCGAGGCAACAAAAAGTCAGGCTCTCGATTTTAACGCGAAACAAAGTTCGCGGCCGGCCGCTAATTGGCTATCAGCTCTCGACACCTCGCCCATAAAGGTACTCGCGAAAGCTCTTATCGGAGTTAAAAAAGTTTTGCGTATCGAAGTATAGTTTTTTGTTGTTGGACAGTCGATCGCATTGAAACGCGTAATTTGCCGATTAGCGCCTTGGAAGTTTTAATAGAAGTGTCGCGTGGCATTCGGCCGTGATGAATTTTAAAACGATACGTTACGATTTTTGCCTCGACGGGAATTGCCGATGCGTTGAAAACTGGTCAAACCAGTTGATGGTGCTTTGTTTGAATAAACAATGACTCAACGTCGCGTTGACTGTTTAATCAGCCTATTCGATCGGCGCTTTAACATCGCCACAAAAGCGCGGATAAGAAATCTCGGTATTTTATAATTTCGATTCTATTTTTAGACTTTTTTAATTTTCGGAACTCGAAAACTTTTCTCGACGTTATAAACCAAAAATAATTTTCTCGACTTTTTTGGGCTCTCGAGCACTCGCCTGCAGATTTTGAGTCTCTTAGCATACAATGGGCGCTCTCATTGTTTTAAAGTCTATTTCACAAGTTCTCGGTAAACAGTTTATTCAAATTAATTAAGATATTTCAGGTGAGCAGCTCAGCCGGTCAACCTTAATCGCGTCTCTTGCCCACCTTAGGCTAGTTCAAATCAAGAAATAAATCCGTGCTTCCGTGAGCTCAGCTGATCAGCAAGAGTGAGCCAGAGGGGGGGGGGGGTGGGGGAGGCAGTATCCTTATAACTTTGCGCAGCATCACAGCGTGAAAGTATGCGCCATTCATGAGTACAGAGACGCAAACCGCGGCCGCGTTTCCTGCGCCCGAAAGCTCACGGCTTTTTCTCTCTTTCTCAACACACACGCTCTCGAGAGAAGTAGATACACGTCTATAACACGACGCCAGCGGAATGTCTCGGGCTGAATTTTTGCCCCACGAGCCGGAGCTCGACTTTCTACTGGCCCCTTTACGCCCGCCCGCCCGCCCCCCTCTTACCCTTCTCTTCTCTATCGTTTTGCGTTGGAGCAAGGCAGACGTGCAAGCCTCGTGCATTTGAATATATGTATTTGTACGTTGCACACGCGAGAGAGAGAGCCTTTTCAGCCGTGAGGGGCGTGTGTATGCAAATGGAGCTTTGAAAAACTAAAAGGGAGATATTCCGGAAGAATGTTTTTTACTTCTTCGAAGCATGAGCGGAGACTCTCGAGATTTATACTGGCTTTTGCGAGGAAAAAGGGGGTCAGACTAGCCCCCGTCCATTTAGCGCGCTGTATACTTGCACTGCTTGCGTTATGAATTGATCCTGTGAATTAACAGCTTGTCCATGCTCTGTCAGCTCTAATGCCAACCTTCTCTGATGTTTTTTTCGTGAAAAAAAAGCGGAGATCGGATGTTTGAGCGCCCAAATATTAGCACGTTTGGGGAAGCAACAAGCAATAACTGACAAGTTCACGTCTCAAGGTCTGTTTTGTAAAACTGACACTTCTACCCCTCAATAATCTTTAATCGTCAGTTTAAAGAATTTGAAAAAAACAGAGCTTTTTAAGTTTTGAACATATTGTACTTTTTGTACACCGACGACGATTGACCTATATACTTTCGTGTAAACATCTTAAAACTCCGGTCGTTCGAACGTACGTGTTATACATAATTTCGTACGTCGGTCGAACGACGTATAACTTCAAAAAAACAGCTGTAACTTCGCGCAAGTATTTTCAAAAGCCAACGTTACTTTCGGCAAACATTGAAGTGCGCGCACGAAAAGTGAATTTTCAAAACGTAGCAATTCTCCTTGGAAAACTTGGCGCGTGACGCTCTGAAAATCCTGATGGAATACTCTTTGCGGTTATGAAAGTTCTCCCCCTTCTTCCCCCACGTTCTTACGAATAAAGATAAGGAGGAAAAATCTCCTATAGCTCACGGGTTGTCCTACATACGGAGATCAAGAATATTGATTTTCTCGTTTTTCCGCAAAAAAAGAAGAAGAAGAAAACAGAAGGATAGTTAAGACCTCTCTCTCTCTCGCAGGCTATTTCAGTTACTTAATTAAACATCTCTTGGTCGTGCTACTTCTTCCCTCCTTTTTTTCTTCTCTCGCTCACTCTCTTTTATACATTTTTCGGCTGCCGAATTGTAGCGAGCGTATGCATTTATTAAAACACCGCGGGCTCTTTATTAATACACAAAGACGCGCGAGAGAAGCGAGAGAGAGCAAGGGAAAAAGAAGGAGAGAAGGCAGAACGGGAGAGAGAGAAAGACAAAAAATAGAAAAGAGAAACAAAAGTTATTCAGGTCGTGAAAACAAAGCAGGCTGAAAATAATGTCGCATAAGCCTCTCCCCCCCCCTTGTCCCACCTTGTTCTTCTCCCCTGAGTTTATATGGTCTCTCCTTACCCCCTAGGGTTAGCGCAGTGAAGTGAAGAGGGGCGGGGGGGGGGGGATAGCAAAGTTTCTGCGACACTCGGACTCTCTCTCTGTGAAACGAGCAAACTCGTTTCCGCGCAGCTCACGGGCCAACGGTGGCGTGCGCGAGGTGCGAAGAATAAGAGGAAGAAGACACAAGCGGGGCACGTAAGCTCTCTGTGCATTGGAGGGAAAGAGAAAGAGCCAAGGCAAAATCCCCGCGGCGAGCGAACGGAAGGGGGAGGCTCTCTATGGTCGGAGGGAGGAGGTATAGCGAATGAGAGACTAAATGGGGCTCTCTCTCTCTCTCTCTCTTTTGCCCGGGGACCGTTAACCCGGTGTGTCTGCTGTTGCAACTGCAGCAGTTGCTCCTCGTGTCGCGGTGTATGTAGCCCCTCTCGGAGCGAAGACCGCGTGTGTTTCTTCTCAGCGCGTCCTCTTGCGCCTTGATATACGCTTGGAAACGCGGTGAACTTGACTTTTGCCGGCTTTACACTTTTCCTCGCGCGCTTTCGACCGTCCGATCATTTTCCGTAAGTTATACGTTTGTTGTTTGGCTTATTGTCATCGATGTTTGTGATCAGACAAGTGATTTTTTACTATTATTGATCTTAATTCAAAAAGGGATTATCCTATTGCAGCAAATCCAAATCGAAATGGAAAAACCAAAGTTAATTTGTTTACCAGAGAGTAAGGGGGGATGTGCGCTATAGAATAATCAATTTTTCACCGAGTACAGTATCGATCGTAAAAATCATTCCAACAGCCGATGATGCATTGTACTATTCAATATGCCATTATCTCGTTCCCCTCCCCCACCCCCTTACTTCTACGATTGGCTTATCAATAGCGCGAGAGAGCAAAGTGAATTAGAGCAGTGGGGTACAGCCGGCACACTCGCGCGGCGCTCTCCCAGAAGCGCGATCGAGCAAAACAATCACGATGTCTCGAGTAAATTGTGTATTGGGGAAGCTTGAGTGCTCCTAGGGGGGAAAGGGGAAAAAATAACCAGCTCGCGAGGAAGATCGTTTGCCCCCAAGGCTCTCGATCGAAGTTCGTCCTCGATTTTCTAAGAAAATCGTACATGCGTCTTTATACTCCCCCCCCCCTTCCTGCATACAAGACACGTTCTTGGTGTTTCAGTTTTTTTTTTCTTCTTTATTCCATAAGCGAAATTGGCTGCGAAAGAAGAACGTCGACTTTCTACGGTAATCGAAGAGAATGGCGAGGAGGAGGGGGGGGGGGCAGGGTGTAATTTATTGCGAAATTTCCAGCGATATCCGTTGGGGAATACCGTCAAAGCCTTTTATGGACAATCGCTTTTAATGCGCGCCTGCCCGCTCGATTATTTTGTTGTAAGTTTCCTATATGTAGGCCGCGACGTTTCGGTATACTCCCCCAAGTACAGCCAGCGAATTCGCAAATGATAAGTTGACCTTTATGTGATCATTATATCTAAGCATATTTTAAAGAGCTTTGCAAAAAGTTTGAATATTTCTCACGGGAGAAACGGGCCCAGTTGCAACGCTAAGACCGTTGGTCGGCGCATCGATTTTTCCCCCTCAAGTTCTAAATCAGATATATAAGCCGGGTTATGTGTCGCGCTAATAATATCTGCACAGCTTGCGGAAACGAAGATGTCAGTAGGTATCGGCTGTAGAGAAAGAGGACCGCGCAATTCTGGGCAGTTGGCCAGGCCGGTTTTGTGCGCCGATTAACCCGAGGCCGCCGGCTTCTCTCTCGCGTATATTCGCTTTGAGCTATTGATCGTAGAAAGAGACGCGAGGCTGTAGAGGATTAGGTATGGATACACACGTGTGTGCTTGCCTGTCGTCTTTAAACATTTTCAAAACCTGTTGAACGATTATTAATCGCCAACTCTAGCGCTTTTCTACCGCTGCCAACTGAGATTTTTCACAGCCACGAGGACAAAACGCGAGAGAGAGGCCACTTGATTGCCATTGAATCCTTGACCGAGGATTACATTCAATTTTTATTTGGCTTGGATCCGTAGGCGGTTGACTATGTTAACGTCTGCTGCAGGGAGGGGGGGGATAAATATTTTTAGTTGCCGACTGTTACGTCAAATGTAAAATTACGAAGAAAAGAAAAGAAAAAATGAAAATCGACATTGACACAGTTGCGTCGTCGAATGGGGATATACTCTCTCATCGATATTATCCATCATTATTAAATTAATATTTAAGTCCTCCCTAATCACCATTAATCTCGTAGCCCGTAAAAAGCCGCTTAGCCGTGTCGTAAAACCGGCAAAACGTACGCGTTAAAGCCATTAAAATTGATTGCATAAACATACACACAAGAGCAGAGCTCAACTATCCCCCTCTCCCACCTGCATCAACAAATAAATTAAAGCTCTCTCGCGTTACACGATTATTATTACGCCTCTATTGTCCCAATAATTCAGTATGATAAAAAAAAAGAAACACAATAAACTAACGTTTATCTTTTATTTTCTTTGTTTCAGGTAAGTGCCAGCCGAGCCTCGTAAAACGCGCATAGACACACGTCGCTGCTCTCGGCAAGTGGGTAATTTATCATCGATATAAAGCTTTTGCATTATAATTTTCCATTCTACTCTTTCTCTCTCTTCTTTCCTCATCACAAACGTTTACAAGTAGCAGCCTCGGTTACCAAATACCAAATGCCCAGCTTTATCGAGATTCTCGGTGGACCGGTAGAGAAGAAACGTAAAACGTCACTCTGTTTTTGCATAACGTCAACTTTATCTCTTACTCCTTAATTTCAAGCTTTAGGCTCGAATTACCAATCGCCGCCTCGAAACGACAGCTCCAATTACATTAATGAAAACTCGCGAGTGCCATTTCCTAAGATTCTGGATGTATAAATTTTATTTCATTATAATTTACGCTGAAAAAAAATTGTGTCTGGCCAACCGAGCTTTTTCTACTTAAAGACTCTTCTCGTCAAAATAAAAAAAAAACGCTAGACCGCGTTGTTTCATTCATCCCGTTAAACAATTCAATCATCTGTAGGAAATTGTATTTCAACCACCGAACAAGCTTTATCAATAGCTTCGCAAAAAAAACCTCCATTCCCAGAGCAATAACAAACATCCGAGCTTAAAAACGCGTTCGAATAAAACAAGAAAAAAAAATGCTCGATACGCGTCGAGATATCGCAGTATATCCGATTAATTTAATTTCCCGTAACGGTACAGCCACTCGTACACGAAAACTACGACGACCATACGTTCTCTCTCTCTCTCTTAGTCCGCGGATCGTCGCGACGCAGCGTGACTGGATATATTCCCACTTGCAGCTGACTCGCAGCCGATCTATAAGGCCGCGAAGAATGTCAGGCCCCCGAGTACTGCAGCCGGAGAACCAGTTGTCCAGCGCATCGTCTTTCACCTCCATCCCTCTTCCCCCTCCGCTCTATCCCCCCTCCCCTCCTCTCACGACTCGGGCTCGCGCATACCAGGCATTCCCATCTCTCGCTATGGCAAGCTCGCGCAGGAAGTGCACGCTTATTACCGCGCGCTCTCTCTCTCTCGCGTACGCGCGCAAAAACTTGTGCTCTCGCTATACAGGCGCTTGGTTGGAGATTGCATCCCGAAATTTTACCATCTTGTTTATCTCGACGATGACCTATAACAGTTGGCAAACAATGTCGGTTCGATATTTTTGATTATTCTCAATATTTCAAAAAAGGGGGGGGGCCGTTAATGCAAGTTTAGGGCGAGAAAGAAATCGATCGTGTGCGTCTCTCTCTCGTATTGCAGGACGCGAATTTATTGTGTCACGAGCTATCGCGTTGCAGAGTCTTGAAATCGATCTCGCGAAACACAGATGGATTTCTCGCCACACCTCCGTGGATATGCACGCCTCTCTCGGCTTTAAACGCCGGCCCGCAACGCGCATGCGATTCTAATTGCTTCTCAGTCGCCGCGGGTGTCTCTCTCTCTCTCGTTATTAATTCGCGCCGAGCTAGTTTTGCGAGATTACTTTTTTGAAAGGCAATCGTTTTTTTAAATTTCAAATTTGCAATTAAGGCGGTTTAGAAAAGAAACGAAAATTTAGTGGCTAGAACGTTCTCGAGGCAATTTAGCTGTCGGGCATAAAAGCTTTCATTATGGATTCAAGTTTTGTACAAGCTTGAATTATTGGAGGTTGAGAAAGGATATCGGGTATGAATTGTTGTTCCTTTTTAATGTTTTATCGGAATAGTGAAAAGTTGGTTTGCAAAATTTTCGTTATTTCATGCGAGTTTCTTGGTGATTAAACAGAAAAGAGATAAGATTATAATCCAGTTTTTTTCGCGAAATCTAATTTCAACTGGTATAATATTTTTCACGCGCGAATCGATTTCAAACGGATGAAAACGTCCCAGCTTCCAGATTTAGAACGGATGTCGTATATCCGCGACGGAAATGAAACGCCTAACCTCGTCTCTTACATCTATTGTGATTTTGCTGCTGGCTAAAAGCTCTTCAGGCATTCAACAAACTTGTAATATCTATTATTTTGTTCTGTAAGCATTGACTACCAGTTTATTAAAAAAAAATATGCAAAGTGCCGAGCAGGTATTTAACGCACATAACAGCTTGACATTCAAATATCACCGAGTTAAACGCAAAAACTCAGCGAGAGCCAAAGAGATTAATCGACGAGCAACTTCTCGTATATGAAGAAAAAGCAGGCCGACAGCTGAATTCGCGTTAACGAGGTGGACGTGCGCGCGCGGAGAGAAGAAAAAAAGAAGAAGCCGCCGCCGCCGCGAAAAATTAGCCTCCTCCATCCG
Source organism: Anagyrus pseudococci (assembly GCA_030522585.1). NCBI lineage: Eukaryota > Metazoa > Arthropoda > Insecta > Hymenoptera > Encyrtidae > Anagyrus > Anagyrus pseudococci. The sequence goes on from JAPYYQ010000218.1 coordinate 27,155, forward strand.
CATTCCTCCCCCTTCCCCTCAATCTCCGTTCTCGTTTGTGCGCGCGCGAAAATCGTATTAATTTATTAGCCTTCTCGATCGAACTTTCACGTCTGCTTGCTTGGTGCTTACTTGCGCGCACCTCTTTCTCTCCTCCCCCTCCCCCCGTATAGCTAGAATTTTCCCGACAGGACGCGCCGATAGAATGTCCTGCGGAAGGGAAAGGAGCCTCGCCGGATACGTGTGCAAGGAAAGCTCTCTTATCCCGTCGTTTAGCGAATCCTGCTCTTTTGAAAACTCTTGATAATTTCGGCGAGAAACAAAATAAAAGGTGCAGCCTTAAATTGTTTAAAAAAAAAAAAGATAAGAACGGCAGCCCGATTAACCTGCTATACCTACACACGCGAGTGCGTTCACACCACGCTGGCCTTGGCGTAGTTTCTCCAAATCGCAAAAAGGAAAAGCAAGAGGGGGGGAAAAAGAGCATCTCGTCGAATAGAAGCAAGCGAGAAGTACAGGACGTAACGCGATATCTGGGACATCCTGACCCGATATACCAAGTCCTGGAGCGAGAGAGTCCGCTGCGGATTAACATAAAAGAAATCTTTGGACGAAAGTCTCATTATTTTTCCCGTGAGCTCTTCATTTTACTCCGCGTTTTTCGCGTGTATACGTCGACGTTTAGCCCTTATATACACACTGCTTACGCCAGGGAAATGACTCAATCGAGGTCAAGGAGGAGGAGGAGGAGGAGGAGGAGGTGGACAGGATTCGAGGGCGTTTCCGCTTTAGCGATCGCCTCTCTCTCTCTCTCTCTCTCGCGAGAGTGAAAGTTGGACATCGCGTCAGAGGTGTCTTCCCCCTTGCCCCTCCGGAACTAACAGGCTCTCGTTTTTCATTCGACCAACGTCATCCTAAGCTTTTCTCTCGGCTCGTGCTCCTGTAGACTCTCCTCCCACGAGTCTGCTTATATTTAACTACCGACACATCCTGCAGGATTCAGGTGAAACAGTAGGCTTACGCTGATAACTAATTGTTAGAAAGTACACACCGTACGAACGGAGCAGGTGATTCGCGTCCTCTTAGTTCGATTGTCGCATATTCGATCTCGAAGCTTTTAGAAAGCCGCTGCCTACTCGCGCGGGAAACTCGGCAGTTTTTCGAAATCGAGAAGAGGCCGTTAAGGAACTGTTGCGCCGTTGAGCATCTCTCTCTCTCCCCTGCCTTTTTCGGATGCTCCCACTCGAGAGTCTGTTGCTCGTCTGGGATGGCTCTTTTTTGTTCTGCTACTCGTTCCGTTGTAGTTTTCACGGTTGAGCCTGATGTCGCTCTATCTAATTAGAACGTTTTAAAAAAAAGAAAGAGGTTAGAATCTGAATAAACAGCTAGTTTTCTGGAACGTCCAAGGTCTAAGCGCGATAATTACAAACAGCGTTTCGTCTTCATTGTTAATCGCCGGTCGGTCGTGTAAAATAAAGAGCAAGCGATAAGTCTCGTTTTGAAATTCATGATTTAGCACTGGGGGCTATTTGTCATGGCTGTCGGCCTAATAAACGGCCTTCAGCCCCACACACAGACACGCATGCTCTCTCTTGCACTTTGCAAACAGGATAAACTAATTTTATGAAACTTTCCAACTATCGGCCTCCTCTACCTCCCCATACACTTTCGTCTAAACAATTCCATTTCAGCGTAGCGTCTCCCCCGTCGCTAAGAGCTTCCGAAATAACTCCTAATTGCTTAACTGGATGCCTTCCAAACTTTAACGGCTCCGACGTTATACTAATCGGCTTTTATCGGAAGAGCGTCGTTCTGAATAAAAAAAAAAGAGGAATTCGATGCAGTGTGAAACACGGATAAAATAAGTTTATTGTTTTTCCGTTGAAATAAATAAAAATGAACGCAGGAAAATTTAAACGTAAACAAACGTAAAAAGGAGCGCGCATCATTCGAAAACGCTTAGCCAGTGCCTCATAAACACGCTCCGGCCGTATAATCTCGACACTCCGCAAGAGTCGATAGCAACGTACTACACCCCCTGAGCGAGTGAAAAATGAGCTTTATCATTGCTCTGCATGCACTCTCTTTTATTTTCCCCCCTTGGAAAAAGAGAGAGAGACAGGCTCTATCATCAGTAAAACGCGCGATTTAATTACGCGATGCTTACGTGGTCCCCCCCCCCCTCCTCTCTCGGCTTATCGTTTATCAATGACCTCTTACGCGAGCGGTCGCGCCTCTTGGCTTGATAAAAAGCAGGAATTCAGGGCCCAGCTTTTCGAAGCCTCTCGTCGTCTTGCCGAGCCTACTTTCCTCCTTCGCCTTTTATTTTGTTATATGTCGCTTTATTAACACTACGTCGGCTGATTAATTTCGCTTTAATAAATTTACGGGTGACAGTATACGCTGGTTATAGGTGTTTGATGGATTTTTTTTTCTTCATCCATCCGCGGGATAAGTTAATAAACACTTCTTCTCCGTTTCGATCGAGTTAATTTTTATTGCAAATAGTATATGTCTATCTACGATAAGAGGGGGGGGATGTGTGATAGAAGGTTTAATTGCTCGATATTAAATTCCGTAATAATTTAGCTCGGGGCTTTCACTTGGCCGCGCGTATTAGAGACCCGAGAGCTAAAGTGCAGGCGTGTTTGAAGAAAAAAAAAAGGGGGCTATTTTCTTTAATCGACTATAAGCTCGTGTGTTTGTGCGTATATGCATGAGGAGGCGAAGGAAAAATATTGCTCGCACTGACTGGTAGTGGCCGTCGAGTTGTAAATTCAAATTTAAGCTTTAATTACCTGGAAAATGTGCATTATTTAACAGACCTGTGTGTGCCTTTAGCCTCTGTGTGTATACTTTGAAAATAAATAAACGGCTCGCGCGCGTATATGCGTAATATCATCAAGTTCTAATGACTAGTTTACCGGCTCAAGCTTATTTGCAAGTTAAAAAAAAAAATCCAAATTAGCGGCTCGTTTAATAACCGTTTATTCAAGAACAATTAAAAAAAATAAAAAAAAGAATAAGCCCAATCGATTGGTACAAGCTCGACTTAATCAGTCGCTTCTGGTGGCACAATCTAACTCGCGCTCGCACGAGAGATAGCTCCGGAGAAAGAGGGTAAGCTCTCGTTCGGCCCGAGAGTCATACATATACATATATATCAAGAGTGCAGAGATCGTACACGCACACTGGCTAACCGGCTGTATACGTGTAGAGAGGCGCGTATACGTGCGCGACGGTAAGCAGGAAGTAACATCCGGTCTCGGTATCACGATATACACTCATTTTGCCTGGCTAGCGCCTCTCTCTCTCGTGCTGCTTCACCGCGGCGGCGGCGGCTCTCTCACGTGTCTGTGTACGTACGTGTGCGGAGAAGCAAGGCTCAATTGCAAGTCGAGCGTCCGTCCGTTAGCTGTTTTATCAGCGAGAGCTATGAGCTGTGGAATATCGAGTAACGAGTACCACCTTCCTCTCTCTCTCTCCATAGATCGCCGAATTTTTTTTCGCTTCTAAAGCCCCTTATCCGACGAATACTCGATGACGCGGTGCTTTTCAACAAAAATCAAGCGATTAACCGTTAAAAAAGAAAAGCCGGGGTGGCCAAGTTGGCCGCGGTGGTAATTATCGTCGCCGAGAGAGTCTCGCTCTAATGACTCTATAAATCTCGCCGATGCGGCGAGTAGCCTGTGGAAGGGAGGGGCAAGGAAGAAGAAGAAGAAGCGCGTTCCACTTGTGTGCGCGGCGCGAACGAGCGCAATTACATTTTAAATTACTTTTTAGACAATTGCCCCCGCGCGCTCTATACGCCAAGCAGCTCTTCTCGCTTGCCTTCTATACTTTGCCTCGCATGACTCGCGATTACGGCTTGCTTATCGCGATCATTATGCACTAGCCTCTCCTTATTATACCGGCCACGCGTATAACGCGCAAGAAACGCCCGAGCATGCTGCAACGCTCGCACGTACATACGCGCATTGTTGAGGGAAGGGGGGTTGATGCGCCCCGTAACAGCCTCCCGGTTTTTCGGGTTTAGCCGGGCGCGCGCGACTATGACACTCCCCCCTCTGTCTTGCTTCCCCGCGTATAAGCCACCGGTCTGCCGCTACACTGTCGTCGTCGCGTTGGGGGTCAACGCTCGGCGAACCGCGTCTCGCGCGTCCCTCTCTCCCTCTATACCACTGGCGCTGGCTGGCGCGCGCGCACACACATTCCAGCGCGCCAGCAGCGGCAGATGAAGTGGCTGCGTGCGCGCCCGAGCGTTTCGCTTCTCTTCCTTCCCCGGCTACCGCTGCTACACACTCGGCCACCCTCAACGAGACCCTCGCTCCTTTTTTTTCCTCTCACTCTCTCGCGCTTTATACGCACACGGCCAAGGGGTTGAAATCGATCGGGTAGAGCCAGCGTCGTTCGTCCTCCCCCGCGCTATCCCTTTTTCGTTGTGCGTAGCCTGGGCGTGGGTTCGCTCTCACTCTATCGCACTCAGGGACATAGGGCGAGAGGAGGGAGAGAAGAAGGAGGTATAGGATATATCCGCGGAGGAGGAGCTGCTCGAGAGGATTCCTACAGGTGGCGCTTTAGACCGTTGTACCCTAGCGATAGAGAGAGAGAGAGAGAGAGAGAGAGAGAGAGAGAGAGAGAGAGAGAGAGAGAACCGGCCAAGATGGTGGTGCCTGTGCCGGTATACGCTACTTGCGTTACGCCAACTAATCATCCTCGAGCTTCCTCTTTTTATCAGGCTTGTTTTCCATTCGCTTCGTCCGAGAGGCTCTATCAGCTGCCATTTCGTTTAACTTCGCGATTATGCAATGCGTTTTATATTCGCAGAAGGTTACACGGCTAATATCACGGCCAATCTCCTCCTGCTGGCTTTATTTAGAAGCTTCGAAGCCGAAGCGTATAGAAGTTCGCGAAGTACCACTCGGCGTGCGTTACATAGTCGCTGAACCGAGCGCGCGCGATACAGAGAGCCGTTACACAACTCTTTCAGCTCGACTTGAAAGCCATCCGGACGATTCTATAATTATACCTTGACACAAAAAGAATTCGAGCTCGTTTTTACCCAACTTTCCGCGTTTAAATACAAAAAAGAGAAAAAAAAGTAAACGAGGAAAAGTGCCGGTTTTACATTTCGGAATATAATCTCGCGTTATTTTGCATCATTGACCATCCCCCTCGGTTATCGCGGGATTCATTATCGTCGCGCGAGATAGCCCGGCGAGTATAATCCTCGCGAGAGCGAAGATTACGCTAACCCCCCCCCCCCCCGACTGGGTATGCTGTATCGCTAAAGCAAAAGCCGCATTACGCAAGCTCGCGCCGACATCCGTAAAAGTCGCGATACCAACGCTACATTGTTTTTTACTTTCAATTCTTCCTCGTCTGCTTATCGACAGCGGCGACAAAGCAGTGCATATTAAATCAAAATTCTACGTAAACGCGGTACACATAGAGAGAGAGAGAACGTACGTATAGAGAAGCTTACAATACACGTGGGTACGTGTGGGTTGTATGACGGGAGGGAGCACACGGGCATGCCGCCCTCTCGCGAGAGCCCTGAATTCACTCTCTGCCTGCCTTCCTCTTCCACCTCCCCTCCCCCAACACCTTCCTTCCCTCCATATCCTGCCGCTCGCTTTCTCTGTATCGCTCACTGTAGCCTATTTTATTGATCGGACTACTGGCCGCATCAACGCTCGCCGCCCTCTCCTCCCCCCATCTCCTACCTTTTTCTCGAATTTACGTCAATGGCTGCGCGTGAAATATGCCGGCCGGCACATCCCTCCTCCTCCACCCCTAACCTCTCTATCCCCTTCTTGAACCACGGACTATTTCCAAGGCGCACTCCCAATCCTGCTCGATCATATGACGGAAATTGGATTTTTCTTTTTTTTTTCTTGACACGCACCGCAAGCTCTCTTTCATCCAGCGATTTCTGCGTGACAGGGGAAATACGGCAGTCTCTCTCTCTTTTTCCCGAGCTTACAAGCTTCATCATTCGATTAAGATATACAGCTGCGGGAGAAAGGGAGAGCGCGATGTGTATTTCATTACGAAATGCACTCCACTCAACAATGATCCTGCAATTTACCTTTTTTTAAAAGGGACTCTTTGCTCGCGTCATTACAGCCGTAAAAGGCGTGTCCGTTCTACTGGTCTCTCCTCCTCGTTTTCCAGAAACGGCATTCCTTTTTGCAGAAGCCTGGATATTTTATCCGATATTTTTGCAGAAGCCTGGATATTTTATCCGATAAAGAAACAAGCTCTCTATCTCGCCCATGCAAATCCCCCCCTGATGAATCAGTAGCGATCTATCTGCCTTCGTCCCCTCTTCCCCCCCTCCCATGCTTATCACTTCACATTCCGCGCCTCAGCATATGTCGTGCGGCTACTACGATTTTCCATTGACTACCTTCATTATGCCCATCTCGATTATTTCAATAATACCGTAATAAATAATGACATTTTTGGCTTTCGACGAAGGTGTATGCGCACAATTTTCTGCCGTTGTATATATGGGTTGGCGTATTATTGATCGGGGTTGGCGTATTATTGATCGGCAAATATTATTCGGTCTAGTAAAGCTCGAGCCAATCTAAATGCACGGCATAAAGTTTCGCGTGTAAGCTCTGCTCCGAGAGAGGGAGAGAGAGAGCCTATATACCGGGATTTACCTACGGGAAAATTAGCTGAACTTATTACGTCAACTTGAGAAATGCACGCCAGGGGCCTGATTCCGTAACTATAACGCATCTTATAACGCGCGATACATAACGAAAATTGGGTTCTGCACATGCGCAGAAGCTTATATGAACGGCATAACGCACGCGTTATAGTTACAGAATCAAGCCCCAGGCTGGGTTTTATAAGTAGAGCGAATTTTCAACTGGTTTATTACCCTCGTAAAAAATCGTCGTTCTTCTTTTTTTGTAATAATTTACTCTTTCTTTCTTTTAAAAGAACAATGTTATTTAAGATGCCTACGTAATCAGTTTTCCTATACACACAAGAGCCATCGCGTCAATTGAACTTTAGCCTCTCTCACACTCATTAACGACATAGTGAAGGTACTGGGCTACAGACAATTCTCCACCCGGTGTTCCTCTATCGACTTACCCACGACATGACTATATCCAAGACTGGTTTGACAGATCCGAATCTTATGTTCTCGCAAGACCTTTTTCTTGCTTTTCTTCTCAACAAACGCCTGTAAAAACGCATATTTATCGAGACGCGCTAAGCGAACGGCATGATCGAGTGTTTATTTGCCTCTGATTTATTTGGAACAGCTGTTGTAACATTGTGAACACATCCCACGAGTGGCTGTTTTATTTAGTGTCGGAGTGCGCATAGACCTGGTGAAAATAGTCCTTGGGTCCTTTTAATACCATCAGATACCGTTAACAACGCTTATAAACACTGGGCATTCAGATGATATTAGGTAAATTGCGAGAGATACCAAGGTATTTCGGCGGACGCGTAGGTAATTTGGGGGATTCCCACGGATCTCGGCGAATATTGGTATAATTACAGTTGACAGCGACCCAAAATGCAACCACGTAGGATTATTTAACATAAGTTATTTTATTTCTCTCTATTTTTCTCAACAAAAGTGAATGTGCAAATCGATGATAAATTACCTAGACAGAGAGCAGCAGAGCGAGAGATGGATAAAAAAAAGGCGAGAGACGGAGTAACTTAACGAAAATGTAAAAAAAATTGCAGAATCCTAACGGTCCTCGGCCAACGTACACGGGGGCTAACGGCGGTAGCGCCGGCGGTGGCGGTGGAGGCGGCGGAGGCAGCAGCGGCGGCAGCAACGCCGCTAGCAACGCCGGAGCCGGCGGCAACGTCGGCGTGGGCCCGGCCGCGGGCGGCGGCGCCCAAGTCGGCGGCGGAGGCGGTGGCGGCGGCGGCCACGGGCTCAAGGGCGGCGTGAGCGGAGGACCGCGCGGCGGCGGAGGCGGAGGAGGAGGCGGCGGCAACCCCGTGCCGTACAGAGCGGGCGGGGCAGCGACCGCGGCCGCTGCAGCCTGGAGCGCGGCGGCACCGACGCACGCAGCCGCCGCCGCGGCCGGCTATCCGCCCTACACGCGCGGCTATCCAACCGGGGCGGCTGCGGCGGCGGCAGCGGCTGCCGCCGCGGCGGCGCAGATGCCAGCCGTCGTCAGCGCCCAGCAGATACCGCCTAACCCCAACCCCTACAGTGCCACGAACTACGCCCAGCACGCGTCGGTCAGTACACTAACACAGCCCTATACCAGCTACATACTCTCTTATATAGATATCATATTTATACATGTATACTCTACACACATGCACAACGACATATATCATACCACCATCTCTCTTCCTTTTGTATATACACATGAATTTATGCGAATACTCTCAGCACACACACGTACACACTTGTTATCCTCTTTCTCACTTTGTGTCTCACTGTTGGCATTACTACTTTTTTTTTATTACTACTTTTTATCACTTATCCACATGCTTGTATGGTAGCTCGGGTTTTTCAAACAGACAGATGTTCTGTATTCAAGAGTTTCTTTTTTTTAATCTTTTTTTTTATGTCGATTCAATAACTAATACTTTTCATACGATGTTTATTTTGTTTATTACCTTTTTTTTTTAAAAAAAATAAATTTCCGTGTCTAGGATATTGATAAAAATACGATAAGAAACCTAAGCATATGGAGTTACATAGTCTGCATGCATGAACTTTTTTCAACAAGTTTCATCGAGAGATGATCTTTGAAACTTTACTTTTTTTTTATTCTCACTTCAAACTCATTCTGAGTGAATTTGAAGGCGCTATTTCAACTGTATCGACTCGCTGTTCTCCATATAAATTATTTCTGTTTAGCTAAAATAGTTTGCTTATCGACATTTTATAATTTAACATTATATTCTCTTTGATTGAAGAACTGACAAAGTAGTTTATTTTTGTCTTGTGCATTTTAAAAATGTATTTTCAGTGTTCTATTTTTTGTTATTCTGTTTTTTAACGCTAAACAATAACTTTCTAAGGTTATAATTTTAAACAATTTAATTTTAACACAATGTCAATTTACTCTCGTAGTTATTAATATTTCAATCGTTGATTAATAACAAGATTATTATTAGCACATTGATATTCGGCATATGCTTGTTAAATACTTGTATAAGCACTTTAATAAAAAATTTAACGCTTTGAGTATCCACAAAAAAAGAAAGAAATGAAACTAACGAGGTATTAGTAACGAGTACACCGTTAGAAAATCCGCGTGAGCCCTCTTGTATTGCACTTGTTGTATCTGTGTAGACTTGTGGTGTATTTGCGACTGTACTATCTGTGCACTCACTCACACCGAGATAAGAAAAAAGATCGAAAATAAATGACGAATAAACAAAAAGTAACAAAAAACGAACACTAAAGCTTACTAATCAGCTGAAAATAATGATTCTTGTGACACGTGCAGTATGGAGGACAACGAGTTCCTACCGCCTCGTCTCCGGCGAACACACACAGTAGTTCTAGCAGTGCCACCGGTAGTCAAAGCGGGACGATGAGTACTAACCTTAGCAATAACGCGATGCAGGGCCAGCAGTCGGAGCAGTTGTCGAAAACCAACCTCTACATACGAGGCCTCAACCAAAACACAACCGACAAGGATCTTGTTAACATGTGTTCTCAGTAAGTTCGTCAACGAGAAACCCCAGCGAACGATTATTGTGCACCTTACGCGCTTGCTTGTTCTGCCGTGGTTTTTCTACCTTTTTACCATTTTTTTTTTTTTTCGTTTTTTTATCCTCATTGATTATCACGCCCGGCTTAGCCTCCCAAGGATTCACTAATGCGTGTCTGTTGCAGGTACGGAACCATCACCTCGACGAAGGCGATTCTGGACAAAAATACAAATAAATGTAAAGGTACTTAGTTGAAATTTCTACTTTTCGGTTAAATCGCATCTGTATTTTATCGCGGCAACGAGAGCTTTCAATTCTATCAATTCTATATTTTTGCATTGACAAAATTTTATAACGTTGTTGTACTTTTTTTTCACAATTTTTATGAACGCCACTTTTTCTGTTCTTTTTTTTTATTTTGTTATGTCATAATCTTTTTTAAAGTATCCACTAAAGTTTAAATTACGTAAGATCTTAGATCAAATGCATATTTTTATAATCTATTAGAAAATTACCGATCGTTTAAAACTTTATTTATTCTGTGAGATCCATTGATTTACCAAATGATTTCTTATCAGTGTGTTCATCAAGTAGTGTAGATAGCATAGAATAGTCTTATCTTAAACATAATTAAATTTACTCTTTAACAAGCATAACGATACTTTTTTGGAGTACAAGAGGTAGAATCTACCTATTTTACAATACACAAATAAGCGATAATAATACCACAATAACGCGTTAAGCATCTGAGATCATAAAATAATTATCGTTTTAATTTCTGCAGGTTGTGGGATTATCATTGCCCTTACACACGTTGTGTTGTTGATTAGTTAACAGTAGAACATTACACTTTAATTTTTCGTTAAATTTATTTGAGCATTATATTCGCGATAGTTTAATGCATCTTCAAATTTATCAAATTGCGCTTAAAACTAAAACCATTCGAAAAGTGTACGTTTCAAAAAACAAAATTATGAAAATAGTTTATGTATTTGATTATGAACATATGAACGATCGTTATAGTCTAATTGTCAAGATTTTCAACTTTTTTTTTTGTTATTTCTATTTATTAAAGCATAAGTGTTTAGCCGCGCATCAAAGTGCAATATACTCAACGTGTCTTCTTTTTTTTCTTTTCAGGCTATGGCTTTGTAGACTTTGAGTCACCGGTGGCGGCAGAGGGTGCTGTCAAAGCCCTGGTCGCCAAGGGTATCCAAGCGCAGATGGCGAAAGTGGGTATCTGGTTGATCCGTAGACTGGCCAGTGTACGTTGGTTGTGCATGCAAGTACAGTAATACCAGAGTAACAGTAAACCTCTCTCTCACTCTCTCTCTTTCTCTCTTTTTCTACCTCTACCTCTGCCTCTTTACCTTTCTTTCTATTTCTCTTTCTTCTTACCTCCATTTCCTAAACGCCAAATTATCCGTCCTCGAAATCCTAAAAACTCAGCGACAAGATAAGGATAAATTTTATTCAATAATTCATTATTATATAATAATAATAATAATAATAATAATAATAGTTTCAAATTTTTTAATGATAGTTTTTGAAATATTTTTCATTATAGACAAATTTTTTACGATCAATTACAAAATACTATCTGGATGGTTGAACTATCTTAATGGTATTCAGTAAACAGAACGATTTTTTGACTTTTATATATCAACATAAAAGAAAAGAAAAGAAAAGAATTTTTTCAGTGATTTTTCTGCATACCTTTGATGATATTTTTCATATTAAAAATGGAACATAATTTTTTGAACATTTTTAACCTACCAAAAAGCCTCTTTTTCTTATCTAAATTACGTATCTATTGCCGATTCTTTGAATCTGTCTCTATACTGTCTCATACTACCTACCAACCTGTCAATGCTTGCTGCTATACCTCGGCCACAGTTGCTGATTACTGCTATGTCAAACACGTTCCAAGTTATGACTGAAAATTGCCTTCATTGAAGCACTAATTCAAGCCTCCAGCGATTAATATTTATTGTCATTCTAAACGGATTCGTACTATTGTTGCTGTTGTTTGTTAAAAAAAAGCTTGCCATACTGGCTTTGAGGACTTTCAAGTTTTCTTGTTTAAAAACGTTTGGTTAGTTTAGAGTTAAATAGAGATTATAAGCTTCTTTTATTCAAATTATTTTTTTTAAATTTGTAAACGTTTATTTAATCAATTTTCTAAACAGAAATTGGTTAATAAAAATTAAAAGAAAAAAAAGAAACGTATCGTTTAAAACTTATATCCATGAAGTAATGTATTAGTGTATTAATTTCTTGAAAGTTCTCACAACCAAATACCGTGGTAAATTTGAATTAGCTTTTTAAATTTAATTTTATTGAAGTATGGCAGCATAGACAAAAGTTATTAGTATCAGTTATTAATATTATAATAATACAATTACTTTCTTTTTTAATTTGTTTTTTCGATTTAAAAAAAATAATGACGATCGCAAGAGAACAGTCGGACATTCATTATTATTGTATGCTTATATTTTATTGATTTCGTTATCAGATTTCGTTATTTTTAAATATTCAACAAGCATACTATTTTAAACATGTTATATTTCATTCATTTTGATAACTCATTTCATATCCAATGTGAAAATAACTAAAGTATTACATATCAAAATCGTTAAAATTAAAAAAAAAAGACACTTAGCAAAATTTCAATCAACGTGGCTCATTTTATTTATACTACTTAAAATAGAAAAGACTCGTTTTAATCATATTGCTATAAAAAAAATAACTAACTCGGAATGGTCTTTCTAACTCAAAGTGGTGAAAGCACGAGGTGCCACTCGCTAAGAATAATTGAAGGCATGTAGCGCATTTGAAAACTTGACATTTTTTTTATAATTATTAATAATTACTAAACATGACGTATATTTGATTTCTTTAACTTTGCATCAAATGGTGTGCAGCTATTTGCTCATTTCACTGTAACAGTGGCTATTTTATCTATCGTAATAATCAGCTGCTGCAACCTGACTCTTGTGGTGCTGGTTGACTCTGATTGGCATAAGCCTTGCTTTTTTTTATTCTTATATTTATTGTATTAACAATATGTACAACCAACTCGTGTTGTATTAATTTTACAATGATATCGTGTAGGATTCAATAATTTTTTCAAAATTTACCAAAGTTTACATTTAAGATTGTTGTATAGAAATGTTTTATTTAAATGATTTAAATGAATGATGATGATAAATCCACGAATCATACACGATTTTAGTTAAGTTAAATATATTTATAGTCATAGTAAAATCATGAGTCTTTAAATTATAATATTTATTAATGATGTTTTAAGACATCGACAACAAATTTTACAACAACAAAAAAACTATATATTTACCATTACCGATAGCCTGGCTACATTATTTGTTTTTTCTTTTAATGCATACGCAAGATTGAAGTAAATTGTCGTAACGTATAAATATATTATTAAGTAAACGTAGAATTAATTTCAAACGTAAAAAATGGTGGATCTCAAAATGTGCTTATTTATCTCGTTTCGCGTTCGGTATTTCTATAGTTCAAAATTATAAATATAAATCTAAACAACATATCATTCTCATTTCTCCAGTTTTTCTTCATTTTATTTTCGTTGAACATTTCTTATGAATTTAATTTCATTATACTTTTCATCTCCATTCTGTGTTAATTTACTTGATTTTCTTTCGTACTTTATTTTTATATCTCTAATCTCGTCTCATCTCGTAAATTTGGTTAGACTATTGACTGTGCTTCGACTCTGGCTTTTCATTTAGCGGAATGTTGTAAAAAAAAGTACTGTCAGATTTAAAAGTTCTCGCCTCCTACGTTTTAGATATAAAGCTTTCGATGGCTCGTCAAAGTAATTTGAATACTCTCTATCTCTCCTTCTCCACTTGTAGATAAAACTTCGTCGTAATGTGACGTCTCTTTCACGCAAAACTTCAGTTTTTTGTAAATGTATCTCTTTGTGGAAGTACTTTGTACTTTGTACAAGATTTTTTTAAAAAAACAAAAGTCGTGATGTAGATAATTATTTGACTGTTTGATTTTCTGTAGTGCGTAGCGAGATTATGTTTTCCTTTACGAATTCTACTTTGTTATTTTTTTTTCATTATTTTTCTTTTCTTGTTAATAAATAAGGCAGATTTGGAGAGCCACCAGAATGTGGTAACGTAATGCAATGGAGCATGAAAAACAAGTTTTCCGGCGTTATCAAACGACTCGGATACCTCGGTCTCTTTACTTTAAACATATTACTATAATATGTCCGCTATTATTTGTACTTTCTGCAGTCTATTACATTACTATAGTTTAATCGAGTATTTTTATAGCTTATTATTGGTCCACTTTTGTTTTGTAGCTTTTATTATTGTTGTAGTTTTTATTGTTTATTTGTTATTATTTTAAACGATTATAATATATTTAAAGAAAAAAAAACAAAATGGTATGATTATTACCGCCTAGGAAACAAAGTTTTGTTTTGTAAAGTTCATTAAATTATTATTTATATTTTTCTTCGCTTTCTACGTTTGAACCAATATGAGGCATTACAATATTTCATTTACGATCAATATCATTATATCTATCAGAATAATAAAATTAATTTGCAAGACCGTCATTCAATCTTACAATCCTGTTTTTTTTTAATATCTTCACGTCTTGAGACGAGCAATGTTCTTGTCGTAAGCTACGCTGCATAAATTATAAACGCATTACAAAATCAAAAACTTTATTATCTCGTACAGGATTTGAGATGTTGACGAGTCGATTTACATGAATAATATACATATATATATATTTATTAAAAAAACAAAGCAAAAAGTAAAAGATTGTTTAGCTAGCGAGAAATGAATATACAAACACACGATAAGCCGAAGCGAGCACGGAGTTAAAGCTCGCGCTACGGAAAGCTCATAAATTGCATAGCCTCTTCGTTAATTTCTCCAGCAACAGGAGCAGGACCCGACCAATCTGTACATTGCCAATCTGCCGATGACCTTCAAGGAGAACGATGTCGAGTCCCTGCTCGCCCAATACGGCCAAGTCATCTCCACGCGCATCCTACGCGACACTAACGGACAAAGTAAAGGCGTCGGATTTGCAAGGTTCGTTATTTTCTCGTTAACGTCTCTCTTTCTCTCTCTCTCTTTTCTCGGATACATTAACCGAGATTAAAGCTAAGCCGCAGATTAAAGCGAGTCTCAAAGACGCGTTCGTTAAGAGCAATCAAATGTATAAAAAAAAAACAAACTTGATTTCATATTAAAGCGAGAGAAAGAGAGAGAGCTTGTTCATAGTGTTAACTTTTAAGGACAGGCTTAGCTGGGATTTATATATTTATCCGGCGAGCCAAGCCCCCCTGCAATTAACTAACGTTATAATCTTCTCGTCAGGATGGAGTCCAAAGAAAAATGCGAACATATTATACAGATTTTCAACGGTAAAGCACTGCATGGAAATAAGGATCCTCTACTAGTTAAGTTTGCCGACGGTGGCAACAAAAAGAAGTCCCTTTACAAGAGCACAATATGGAGGGAAACGGGAGACGTGAACAATTCGGTAAGTCGAAAACTCGATAATAAGATATCATGTGGGTCGATCGATAATCTAATCGTTAACGTTGCAGAATATGACACTGAACTACGACACGAGTGCAGTTGGACAGAACGGCGTGGCGACGGCTCACATGCTGCCCGCGGCAAACCTCGCACAGTACAGCCGACATTACAGTCAAGCGATGCCCGGCTATAGCGTACCTGGTGGGCCCTGGGTTACGCCCTACCTCGTCCAGACTCCGCCGCACATGCAACAGGTCGACGTGAGTTTTATTAACGCTAGGCCTCGGTTTCGCGATCTTGTGTTCTTTTCGAAGATTGTTTTTTTGTTCCTCGAGAGTTGTTTTAACCGGAAATACGTCGCTATCATTAGTTACACTGTTCGAGTAAATTTTCAATATAAGAAAAAGTAGATTTTTTGAGAATTTGAATAATGTTAAAAATTGGATTTTTTTCATAAATTGTTACAACGAATTTTCGACGGCTTTTAGAAATTTATTACTTCGATTAAAATTTTTCTTTGTACTTAAATCGAAATTTTGTTAAAACAGATGATGCCATCTGCTGACCCGAGTAATCCACAGTACAGCATGATTCCACAACTAGCAACTCAGATGTCCACATTACATCTTGGCACTGGTTCCGTAAGTGTAATTTTAATATTTCTTATTTAATTCGTTTTAAGGATAATAAAAAACATTTAATAAGTAATTATTATTTGATGCTCTGTTGCAGTACATAAGCCCACATCCCTACCCATACACGACTTACCCGGCACCAAGCATCATCCACGCTCCCATGACACTGGGCGACAGCGAGCAGACGAGCAACGCAGCGTCACCGGACGACTCCTACCAGCAGTACCAGGCTCAGCAGCCCAAGTAGGCTACAGATTTTTAGGTTAGGCCAGGTTTTAGAGATTAGATCGATCGAGCACGATAAATGTGCAAGCGACAGAGATAGGTTTAACTTAGGCTTCGTTACTATTTTTATTATTTCATTATTATTAAGACTATGAACGTGTCATGTAACTCAACTAACGGTGGCCTCTCTTTTTAGGTTCAACTACGCGGAGGGTTACACGAGTTAGGCGAGGTGCGCTTGTCGATACGGGGAGTTGCATTAAAAAGAAAAGAAAAAAAATCACAAAAAAAACACGAAGAATAGATGAGAGAGAAAAGATTACTTTACGTAAAAAGTCAGATAAGATTCTTCCTCACGATAAATTGACTTGCCAGCCATCTTTTATACATTTTATCCATCAAGATAAAATAGGTGAAAGTAGTTGAATATTTTGCAACGAGTAGAGAATGATTGAGTGTTGACTTAAAAAAAAAAAGAAAAAAAATTAAAGAAAGAAAGAAAGAAAGAAGAGCGAGCAGGGGCAGAGCAAAACTCGCGGTGTTGATTTTTATGTACGACAATGCTATAGACACACAAATGATAAAAATAAAAAAGAAAAAGATTGTAAGAAAAAAATGGAAAACGGTGAGATAAAAGCGGTACGACGGCTCCAAAAAGCGCCCAACCACACACATCGCATAGCTGATTATAGGCGACAACCGACATAGGCAACGGGGCAGTCATAGGCGTTCGAGCTCATAGGCTTCCAGGATAACTTTTAGGTATTTACATTAAACTAAGGAAGACGTTAAAAATAAGTCGTCGGAGCTAAGCGCTTGAGTGTGAGAGAGAGAGAGAAAGAGAGAGAATGTGTGAATAAATATTTTAACAAACTGGAAACTATAAAGAAAAAAACGCTGCTTAGAATATACAAAGAAAAGTGAAAAAAATCTTCCCAAATTTCAAGTTTCAAGAAAAATCAAGTTTTCTAACTCGTTGTCGAGACTGATTGTTGTTTATTACAATACTCGATGAACTTTTCGGAATCTCTTATTATTCCTATTTAAGACGACTTGCCTTCAATGAGCGATTTATACCTTTTTCACTGGCGTCTTCATTGGAGCAGATTTTTAAATGCAGTGCCTTTGTTGACCTTTGAACAATTCAAGGCATTTCGCGTTCGCATCCATTGTAAGATAAGCGACTTGCAAACTGTGTAATTTATCATAATCTATCAGTCACTTCCTCCTTCGCTAATTCTTTTTCGTCTCTCTCCTTCTCGCTCTTCCTCTCTCCTACTTTGATTTACGCATATATAATCTCTTTTTTTAAGTTGACGATATCTAATATAATTTTTATTTAATTAATAATGTATATATTTTTTTATTTTATTTGTACATGTGTCGAAAGCTTTTGTATTCTTTTTTATACCTTCGCTGCGCAAAGGTCAATTTGTAGGACTGTTTAGCGAAAAAATTTTTTAGATCGGTGAGAGATGCTAGTGGAACAACTTTTAAAAAATTATTAACGACGGTTGATACAACTTGATTATAAAATAGCTTTTCTAATGTAGAATCATGCGAAAAGTATATTTAAATGACATGTAATCGGATTTTAATTGAGCAATAGTTAATGTAAAAAAAATTGGATTTTTCGTGAAACTTGAAGAAACGGACAGGGCATGAGCCACTAAAAGTGCCCTTAGTTTATTTTGGATCGTTTGAAAAAAAGAGAACTAGTCTTTGTGAGAGATAATGTGGAGGTTTAGATAGGCTCTTCTGAAAATGTGAAGAAATAACGAAACGGGCAGTAACGAGGAAAGCGAAGGAGCAAGTGCAAGATAAAGATAGAGTGTACTTGAAGAATAAAAACGACCTGCCTATTTACAAGATACAGACTGCGGACATAACTGTTAAAAAATTGTAAAAAATAAAAAATAACTGCACATATACGCTGCGAGTGCACTTTGTATCGAAACATGTAAACAGAGATCCGTTGGTCTTGTGGATACTTACGCCTCCATGATTCGGTACATTAAAAAAGTGACACACAGAGAATCAAACTCCTTCTTATTAATTATCGTCGTCCCTTGCTTTTTAAATAAAAAAAAAAAAAAACAATAAAATGAAAGATCTGTTCTGGGGATCCACTCATGAGGGATTTGCATTTCATCTGTGAAAATCCGAATGTGTCGACTAACGAGTCGAGACGGGTATGTTCGAGAGGAAGGGACACGAGACTCTCACTTCACACTCGCAGAGTATCCTTTCGAGGCAGATCGATTGCGAAGAAGACTCTGCGTGCATTAAGGATACTGCGAAGTAAAATATTTTTAAAAATTGACACAGATTTTTTATATTTTTATGCGAGTTTTTAGAGTTGATATAAGTAGAATTAAACTTTATTGTAATGAATTATTCTATTTTAGAAAAATTGAGAAAAATATTTAAAAAGATCCCAGCACGATGATGACCTACGTATTTGAGTATCAATGAAACGTTGTATATTAAATTTTTCAATTCGTCGACAAAATGAATTTTTTATAGTTTACATCATATAATCTATACGGTATCCTTAATGAAGTACAACTGATTTTGTTCGAAAAACCAGGATATGTACAAGCACGTCTTGTTCGACGTCACACTCCCGTCAAAGGCGACGAATTTTAGAAATACTAGCTACTCAGATGAACCAATTGACTTAACACAATGAATTGATGATTGGAGCCTTTGACCGAAGTTTGCACCGGCCAAGACGGTCTAGAAACGATTCAGTATTAAATAAGAAACGTCCCGCATGAACATTAGACGTCACACATTCCCCCACATTATCCTGAAGCAGCGCGACATGCATTTACAGTGTCCACCTTAAGTAATGATTTAGATTAAAGGAATAAAAAAAACAAGACTGGGAAGTAGCGCGTTATCGTACGAGAGAGTCAGTAGGCAAACCATTTGAAATTCGAGGATTTTCTTAGCGCCCTTAGAGTGTAAAATGTGATATTTTTCACGAGAGAGAAAGGAAGAGAGAAAGAGAGAGAGGGAGAAAGAGAGAAAGAGTGAGAGTGAGAAAAAGTGAGAAAGAACGAGATTATAGAATGAACGATTTACAGGTATGATAGACTGAGCGAAAGTGAGATAAAGCGCGAACGAGAGAGCAAGGAAAAAATCATTGTGGTCGATCGATGAGCAAATGGACGTAGGCGAGTTTTTTCTCCCACGGACAAAGCTTTGGCGTTGTATCGTTTAGTCTGTCTGTTCATCAATTTAAGAAAAAAAAATGAAAAAAAAAAAATTGAAACAAAGTGCTGCTGTTATAGCGCTATAGAGCGATAAGAGAAAAAGGGGAGAAATAAAAAAAAATCGGCATGGGGCAATGGAATTTCAGCGAATGGTTTATAGAAATAAAGACGATACTTTTGTGTCAAGGCTATTTCGAATTTTTCCAATCATTTTTTCTTTTTACTTTTTCGAACGCTTGTAAAATGTTAATCTTGTAAATAATTACGAGTTACAAGTGAGAAACGAAACGACGTGTTACTATGTGAGAAATTTCTCTGCTTAAGAAAAAAAAAGAACAAAAAAAAATGATCTTTTCTGTTGGCTTCTGTGGATAAGTTTGCTTTCAGATACCTATCTTGTTTCACTCTATTTCCTTTATTTGGCTTCTTATTTTTTCTGTTTTATGTTCAAATCGCTAAGCGACGATGCGGGAACAATTTGATACTTTTCTTTTTGTGTTTACCAATTTCTTTTTGTTTATTTGTACATTGTAGATTTAAAAAAAAACAAATGATTTTCGAAATGAGGTCTCTTTGTGTAATCCACAGTTTCTTTTATGTTACTTGATGACTAAACGATTGCTTATTATTTACGAAATAAAACAATACTTTAAGATATTGTAATTTTAAGTTAGAAATTAAAATTAGTATGTAAATAAATGAGAAGTGATTGATAAAATACGAAGAATAAAGGTAATAAATTATAATAGATTTAAGTTTACAATAAATTGTTTTTTTTTTTAAAGAAGCTTTCTTTAAGAAACCATCGAATTTAGAAAAACAAATTTCACGTACATACGTAGAGAATATTAAAAATTATACCATAAATTCACGTAGTGATTTTGAAAAGCCCTATTTTCTAGCATCCACTAATTTAAAATTGAAGTTGTCCAGTCTACGAAACGGCAGTTTTACACTCGACTTGTGGATTCATCTTTACTTTTTACATCGTGAGGAATTACTGATAAGGGCGTCTACATTAATGTTGTTAATGACATAATATTTTTATTTGAAAAAAATCAAAATACACTAATTTTAAATTTTATTCATTTCAAGTTCAACAGTTGTTGGTATAAAATTGTCATATCTATAATATTATTTTATGTTTAAAAATTTTTATTTAAAACTTGCTCTTTTCATGTTTAATAAAACCAATCTTTGCCATTTGATTTGTTAAAGCTCAAGCTAAAGCTTTGAAAGTCATCATGCATCAGCTGATACCTTTTTTTTAAAATATTATATGCAAAATGAATAGAGAATTCTTGAAAGAAAATTTTGAAAATCCATCCGCATGAAAAAAACAAAATTCAAAAAATAGCCAACTGACTGCAGATGTCGCTTTGGTGAATTTTAATCCCGCAGCCCGCGGTTTTTCCATGGCGTAGACGAACTTCAGCTTCCTCTCCGATTGGTTCAGAGTCAGAGAACTACACGAAGGGTAAAAATTTTCATCCAGAAATTCTTAAAAGTCGATCTCGAGAGCGAAGTAGCAAAAAAAACATAAAGATCATCAGAGGTTATTATCCGCTAGAGGCAGTACCGGCGACTAAAAGGGAAGAGGGGGCGGCAGACCCTCCGAATTGCGTTATGTGCAGTCGCCCTCGCGCAGCCGAACAGGCGGTTATACACAGTTTCAGCGCGCGCCGCTCCCGCGCTCTCGAGAAGAGCGCATAAGTAGCCGCCGAGAGTGCGAGAGAGAGAGAGAGAGAGAGAGAGCTCGTCTCTCGGCGCCGCGCGCGAACACAGCGCGTGAGAAAGACGAAGAGAAATAAAGAGCCAACGAGGAATATTGCTGCTGGCCTGGCAATAAGTAGTAGGCCGGGACGCTGCGCTGCCGCGTGAGAGGTGATCGCCGGGGCCGCCTTACCTCCTGCGCGATTCCTCCGCCTCTCTCATCTGGACATCATCGCCGAGACGCAGTGCCTGAGCAGCAAGCATGGCCAACGTATCCCTCGACACCGACGTCTTCTTCCGGCGCATGAAGCGCCTGTACAGCGCGTGGAAGGTAAGGACGCGCTTCGCCGACTTTTACGCGCGGCACAGCATCAGCGCACAGCTGCCCTGTTGCCGAGAGGCTCTACGGCCGTTTCTATCGTTAATCGCGAATTCTTCATCTTCTCTGCTTGCAGGATGGCGAAGCCGGCACGGACGACAGCTTCGCCAAGATGGACTGCCTCGTGTCGGTCGTGGGTGCCGACGACGACGTCGTTTACAGCAAGTCCACGGCTCTCCAGGTAAAGCGCCCGCCAATTCCCACTGCTTGATCTTTTTCCGAGAACAGTTGGACAACAGGCACCCCCGGCAATGCTTACGATGATGAGGCACAGTCAAATTGTCGGGGCTTTTAACAATTGTCTAGGCGCGTTTTTGATTATTGCACGGACAATCGCAAAATGTCGGGATGCGAGAGATAAGCTCTAGCGCGCTGACGACGCGTTTCTAACCTGCAAAGGGAGTCTGTATCAAACGCTTTATTTTCATAAAGCGATTGATGCAGACTCTGAACGAACATAGGTGTCAAAATGTTAAGATAAACTACCAAAATCTCTTTTTATTTACAGTTCAGTTGTCAATTGTATGAAATAAATATTGTGGGATTAGGGATATGTTTTTTAAAACTATTTATATCAACTTTTGTAACAATGATCTTAATATTTTTTAGACTTGGCTTATCAATTACGAACTACCAGACACAATCATGATATTAGCAGAAAATTCCATTCATTTTCTGGCTAGCAAGAAAAAGATTGAATTTCTAAGGAAACTAGAAGAGAAATCTAGTGACTCTGGGGTTCCACCTGTAAAACTGCACATAAGAGACAGGGTATGTGTACTTTTAAACTTTTACATTAAGATTTGAAGAGATTTCAAAATATTTTATTAATTATTTATATTATCTGTACCAAAGACTGATGAAGATAAAGCCAATTTTGCAAAACTTATGACCATTATCAAAGATAGCAAAAAGGGTAAAACAGTAGGAGTGTTTATCAAAGACAACTACAAAACTCCTTTTGCAGAAGCATGGAAAGCAGCCATTAAAAAAGAAAGTTTTGAAAATGTAAGTCAACTAAATATTAAGCTTATAATAGTTGTTTATAAATTGTTTTGGTACTTTAATATTCAATGTAATTTATTTATACAGATTGACGTAAGTGCTGCTGTTGGCTATGTGATGGCTCCAAAAGAAGATTCTGAAATCATTACTGTGAAAAAGGCTTCTTTAGTATCTGTTGATCTTTTCAATAAATATCTTAAAGATCAAATTATGGACATTATCGATAATGACAAGGTAATAAAGACACAAATATTTTAAAGAACATGCTAATTTACTTATATATTTAAATTTATTTATTTATTTATTCAATTTGTAGAAAGTTAAACACTCTAAACTGGCAGATGGAGTTGATTCTGCAATTACAGACAAAAAATATGTAACAGGTGTTGATACAAGTCAAGTAGATATGTGTTACCCTGCCATCATTCAAAGTGGTGGTAATTATTCTCTCAAATTCAGTGCTGTCAGTGACAGTAACATTCTTCATTTTGGTGTTATAATTTGTTCTCTTGGAGCCCGATACAAAGGATATTGTTCAAACATAGTTAGAACTTTATTAGTAAATCCAACTAAATCTGTAGAGGTAGGAATTTTATTTTTCTTATTTGAAAACGAAATTTGGATTTAAATTCATCACAAAATCTTCATGTATAGGAAAATTACAATTTTCTGCTACAAATTGAAGAAGAAATTTTAAAAAAATTAACGGCGGGTACAAAATTAAGCGACGTTTATGAAGCTGCTCTCAAGTTTGTAAAAGAAGAAAAACCAAAAATGGTAGATCATCTAACTAAAAATTTTGGATTTGCTATGGGTATTGAATTCAGAGAAAGCTCATTGCTGTTAGGTCCAAAAACAAATACAGTTGCAAAGAAAGGAATGATATTTAATGTTAATGTTGGCTTGGCAAATTTGTCTAACCCAGATGCAAACGAAAAGGAATTAAAAACTTACGCTTTATTCATCGGCGATACAGTTGTAGTTCACGAGGTGTGTGTTTATTATTAGTATTTTTATGATTGATTTAAAATAGTTTTAAAAAACTAATTT
This sequence comes from Anagyrus pseudococci, assembly GCA_030522585.1. NCBI lineage: Eukaryota > Metazoa > Arthropoda > Insecta > Hymenoptera > Encyrtidae > Anagyrus > Anagyrus pseudococci. The sequence goes on from JAPYYQ010000218.1 coordinate 50,586, forward strand.
ATTTTAACTAATGCAGGACCAACCAGCATCAATCCTTACGCCATCTAAAAAGAAAATTAAGAATATTGGTATCTTTCTTAAAGATGATGAAGAAGAAGAAGAAGATAGTGGAAAAGAAAATGAGCCAAAACCTGAAATTCTTGGTAGAGGTAAACGTACAGCTGTTATTGAATCTAAGTTAAGAACTGAACATAGTTCAGAAGAAAAAAGGAAACAGCACCAGAAAGAATTAGCTCAGCAGCTAAATGAACAAGCTAAAGCTCGCTTAGCTCAACAATCTAGTGGTAAAGAGCAAGAAAAAATACGAAAATCAACAGTGTCTTACAAAAATCTTAATAGTATGCCCAATGATACAGAAGTCAAAGAACTTAAAATATTTGTAGGTCAGTAGGTTTATTATATTAATATTAATATATATTGAATTTAAGTTTTTTTTACTATAATTAAATGTTATATTGTTTTAGATAAGAAATATGAGACTGTCATTTTACCCATTTATGGAATACCAGTACCTTTTCATATATCTACGATTAAAAACATTTCCCAGTCTGTTGAAGGCGATTATACTTATCTTAGAATAAATTTCTTCCACCCTGGAGCAACTATGGGTCGTAACGAGGGAGGCGTTTACCCTCAACCTGATGCAACGTTCGTGAAAGAAGTGTTAGTATCCCTGGAATTTTAGCTTTGATAATGTAAACGTCTACTTTTAAAAAACGTATTTTACAATTTTTTTAAATCTTGCAGAACCTATCGCAGCACAAATACAAAAGAACCTGGCGAAATTTCGGCGCCTTCGTCAAATCTGAATACTGCCTTTAGACTAATCAAGGAAGTACAAAAGAAGTTTAAAAACAGAGAAGCTGAAGAACGAGAGAAAGAAGATCTTGTAAAACAAGACACTTTGGTTTTGTCGCAAAATAAAGGAAACCCAAGACTGAAAGACTTGTATATTCGACCAAATATTGTTAGCAAGAGAATGACCGGTTCACTAGAAGCCCATACTAATGGTTTCCGTTATACATCGGTTAGAGGTGACAAAGTTGACATTCTTTACAACAATATAAAAAATGCGTTTTTCCAACCCTGCGATGGAGAAATGATTATTCTTCTTCATTTTCATCTAAAAGTAAGAAAATGCTTCTTTTATTTTATGGTCTACATTATCTAGAGTCTCACTAATGCTAATTGTATAATAATTAACTTTTCCCAGCACGCCATTATGTTCGGCAAAAAGAAACACTTGGATGTGCAGTTTTATACCGAGGTAGGAGAAATTACCACAGATTTGGGTAAACATCAGCATATGCATGATCGCGATGATCTAGCTGCTGAACAATCTGAGCGAGAACTTCGACACAAATTGAAAACGGCATTCAAGAGTTTTTGTGAGAAGGTTGAAACTATGACTAAACAAGAGGTTGAATTTGATACGCCGTTTAGAGACCTCGGTTTCCCTGGAGCACCTTTCAGAAGCACTGTACTCTTGCAGCCTACTAGCGGTTGTCTTGTCAATCTTACTGAATGGGTATGTATACATGTACAATATTATTTTAACATGTTTTTAACTAATTTTTTGTGTTTGTAGCCTCCATTTGTTATTACACTTGAAGATGTTGAATTGGTACACTTTGAAAGAGTACAATTTCACTTGAAGAACTTTGACATGATATTTGTGTTCAAAGATTACCAACGTAAAGTGGCAATGGTTAATGCTATTCCCATGAACATGCTAGATCACGTTAAAGAATGGTTAAAGTGAGTTTTTGTATGTACTACTAATTTTGATGTAAAATGTTTAATTATAATATTAATAAATAATAAATCTTTTTTAGTTCCTGTGATATAAGATATGCAGAAGGTGTTCAGTCTTTGAACTGGGCTAAAATTATGAAAACCATCATTGATGATCCAGAAGGATTCTTTGAGAATGGTGGCTGGTCTTTCTTGGATCCTGAAAGTGATGCTGAAAATGGCGAAGAGGAAGATGAGGAGGAAGAGGAAGACGATGTTTATGAAGTAAGAAAAGTTAAAAATGCATGTTTGAGAAAGTTAAATTTGATCTTCAATAATCTTATGTTTATTTAATCTAAATTACAGCCGTCCGACTCATTTTCTGAAGAAGAATCAGATGATGATTCAGAGTACTCGGAAGCATCTGAAAATTCGGACAGCGACGGTATTTTTATATTATTATCTGTAAATAATACTGTAATATAAATTTTAACTATTTTATTTAATCTTGAATAAACTTTATTAGAAGAAGAATTGGGCAGTTCAGAAGAATCAGGAAAAGATTGGTCGGATCTTGAAAGAGAAGCAGCTGAAGAAGATAAGGAAAGAGGAGATGAATATACTGACGAATTCAACAAAGGCAAAAAGGGTGGAAAACCTTCATCATCGAAAGATAGGTTTGTAAAATACATACATTTGTATGAAAAAAAAAGAGATTTAAAAAATCGTCACTTAATATAATGTTCGATTTTCACAGACATAGTTCCAAACATAAAAGTTCATCAAGTTCAAAGAGCAAAAGTTCAAGTAGCAAGGATAAAGACAGGCACAGGTTAGTGATAGAATAAATCTATATCGTTATTTTACCAGCACAAATATGCAATTATTATTTTTGCTTAAAAATTAAGTTAATAAAGAAATAACTAAAATGCTTTTTAAATGCTTAAACGCTTCATGTGTCATTGTAAATGATAAATAAATCTTTGATACTGAAGTATTTATATTAATAATTAAAGATCGGACCGAAAACATGAAGGGTCACACAAGAAAGTGTCTTCTTCTTCCAAATCGTCCAAACACAGGTGACAAACGTCGGCAATAACAATAACTGTTTAGGTTCTAATGTATCTTTCCTAATTTTTCAGTCCTAAGAAGAGTGACAGGCGTGATAAACATAACAGCAGCCGGCATAGCAGCGGCAGCAGTAAACACGACAAGCACAAGTCATCGTCACATTCATCCAGCAACAAAAAACGTTCTCGTGATGAGAGCTCTGATAGACATAATTCTAAGAAGTCGAGGTAAAGTATACATCATTTTAACGTTCCTGAGTTTTGAATAAAACTAATTAATTTTTGTTATAATGTTTCTGTTATAGAAAGTAAACGTGGCATCAATAATGAATGCTTGTTTATAAAAGCATATTCAATCAAACGAGATATTTGTGGTACGTGCAGACTTTCACATCAGGTTATATTAAATTAACCACGTGATTTTTGTTTTCTGCAACAATGTAAAAAAATTTCATTACAATATCGACTTTAACATTTTACTGTCAAAAGAAAAATCTCATCAAGCAGATGTAAGTTAAGGAAAGATTAAGATTATTTAACTTCTGTTATGTTTATTTAATAGAAGTTCATCTCAGCTCATATTTTTATAAGCTTTATTTTTACTACATAAATTTAAAATAATCGATAATAATATTTTTTTTTGAAAGTTCAACGGACTTTTAATATTTATATCATATTTAATTATATTGTTAAAGTTCATTAAGTGTTGCATTAAATTAAAATCTCAAACGACTTTTTCTGAGAAAAAAAAATATTTGTATTGTACATGTACAGTTGTAATGGTTATTAGAGCAAGTTTGTTCAAAGACGGCAAATGAAAGTTAATTTTGAAGTTAATTTTCTCTTCTTTTTCTAACATAATTGTAGTAAAGATCCATAAATCTCGAAAAACAAGTCATCATATCGTTTTGTTAATTCGATGTCTCCCACGTGTCTTCTTTAATTGATTCATTCCCTTAACAAATTTTTATATTATTTATATTAGTGTACAATTGAATATTTGTATTTGCACGCTTTAATATCGTTGTACATATTCTAAAACACTACTTGAATACCACTTTTGTATTACATAAGAAATGTTGTATCTAAGAATGCATAAAACGACAAAAAAAAAGGAAACATGATTAAAAAAAAACACATTATTTGTCCTTATCTTGTCAAATAAAAAGAAAAGAAAAGTTTTTACTCAATTGAAAGTTAGATTTATTTTGTTCTATGCTAATTCAACTAATTCGTATGCGAGAGTGTTTGGAGGGGGAGGGGGGGGGAGAACATTGCACCTGTTTCGCAATTTTAGAACATGATAAATAGCGAAGAAGAGTTGCGGCAGTAGTGGGAATCTATCAAAAGTGAAAGTATACACGTCCCCGTGGGCACGTCGGCGCTTTCTCCCTGTTCTGTGTCACTAGTTGCATGTTAAATTGGTGAAACAAAAACGTGATTATCGTTGTCCGTTATATTTATAGACTCCACTAAAAAAAAACCAACAATTATATCGTAAAAAAAAACAAGAGACAAACACAATGGTAGTATAAAAAAATATCACTTTATTTGGGTAAAATAGAAAAATAAACTACATACGAGTTGTACATTTAAACATACAAAAAAAAACCCGGTCCGAAACATCAGACTCGCGTTCGTTCTTCTCTAATACTCGCGCTCCCACATCTCTCTCGCTGCAAAAACAGCAGGTCTTGGATCGATCCTCAACAAATACCATCTCTCCTAGTTCTTTCCAATCTGATCGATCTGTCCTTGCAAATTGTTAACGACCTCAGCGGGTACGTGAGCTCCAAGTATCTCGAAGAGATTGATCCTCTGGTTGCCGGGTATGGACTCGTAAGCTGCAAGTTCAATGCCCTCCTGGACGTTCTGTATCTGCGCGTCCTTGGGAATGAGATACGTCTGCTGGGCCTGCCTGATAGCCTCGTTGCTGAACAGCTGTCCGTCCTTCTGCTGAGGCAGAGCCGCAGCTACGGCGAGGAGGAGGCCGAAGGCGATGAGCGTCGCGGCTTTCATGATTCTACGTCTGCCAACAAAAGCGAGAGAGATGTTAAGAGCTTTTCAAGTTAAAAGCGTCCGCTAAACGCAGCTTCCGCAAGCGGATTGAGCAAGTGACAATTCTTGCGTCGCCCGCTCAATTAGCCCCGGGCATCTTCTTGCGCGGACCTCTAATAACCCGCTGTTATTAACACGCCGAGAGGACTTGCGAAACGGACGAGTAAACGCGGCACACGCATCGATTATAGTAAGCTCGAAACTATTCTAGCCCCCCCCCCTCCCCCTTCTTACAGTGTCCTCTTACCAACGCCTGGATAGCTCTCGTTACGCAAGTGTAACTTAACAGTTTTTAAGGTACACTTTGAGAGAAGCTGTTTCGTCCTCGGCTTATTATCGTTATTGCTCGGCTGGGTACGCTTGCAAGCCGCTAATAATCCGTTTTTAAAGACGTTGGTTATAAAGAGCCGGTAATTAAAAAATTTTTAATAAAAAAGAAGCTCACAAGTACCGTGCGAAAATCAAAAATCATCAAACGCGTCTATTTCTATACGAATGCACGCATTCGCGCATAATCGAACGCTCACGGAGAAAGAGGTCGGATCTGAAAAAGGCAATCTTTGCCCGGGCCGATATATCCCCGTTATATCGCCGCTCGGACTCGGAGGAAGAGGAGAGATACACACACAGACATCCCGCGAGTACTGAAAGTTTCTCACGGCGGAGAGGCGCTCACTTTCCCTCGATCCCGAGGAAGAGATCAGTCGTACAAGAAATAAGGTGGGGAGTAAGCAGGAGGATCGTAAAGCCAAGCCTCCCCTTCCGCATGAAAAACTTCCTTTTCCAACTCGCGCTTATATAATTTTCACGAGAGCTGTTTATGTCTATGCGATTCTCGAAGCGCCAGGTAATTGATCCTGCGATCGATTATCCGCTCCCGCTCTTCCTTTATTTTCCGCTTGAGGAAGAAAAAAAAAGATTGTCCGTCCGACTGGAGTTTGTTTATCGACACGCGTGGAAAATTTTTCAAATAGAATAATTGTTCTAGCGCTTAGAGGTGTGCTTATATTTGCATAATCGCCGGGGAGAATCGTGGAGGAAAATCTGTTTTCCTTATAACCGGCACCGGATCGGAGGTAAGAGGAAACCGGGCGCGCGTGCGGACTTTCCAATATATCAAATAACATCGGCTGTCAATTATTAGAAAGTTTACGTACGTTTAATTTTAATATTTGAAAAATAAAACAGATCCATACGTTGCACAAACGAAACCAGCGCAACAATAAGGAGTACGTTTAAAAAAAAAACGAAAACAAAACGAACTTACGTGCTCGAACGAGGAGACGCCGGGGCAATTCAGGATGATCGGTCAGAGGGAAACTAGACACGAGTCGGTCGGCGGAGTTGGCTTATATAGCGCGCGCGGTGATTTGGTCGCGGCGGCGCGGCTCCATGCATCTCCTTTGCCTTCTCGAAAGTGTTGGGAGGGAGGGGAGGGGAGAGACGCGAGGGTCTCATCTCCTCGCTGTTTACCTCCGCGAAATTCACGCAACCTCTTCCCGGCACACACGACCTCCGATTTTTCAATTTCAAATGAGCCTCGCTCATTGTTACAGCCACGGACTCCTTTAATTAGAAAGTTAGCCGATAGACCTTTTGTCGTTGGGTTTGATTTATTTTTTCTTCTTTTTCTTCTCTTACTTTCGTATGGGTGACAGTGAGAAATGATTTTTTTTTCTTTTGAGTGTTATATGAGATTGTGCCGGCTTTGATCGGCACCGAAAATGTACAATTGCGGTGGTTAGATATAATTGTGTTTGCCAATTTTTGATTTGATATTACGTTCGAAATGTTTTGTAGGTACTATCAATCAAATGAGATCGAACGGTATGTAGGTGTGCGTGTTTTTACGAAATTTCGAGATTTAATTTATTCGGCTACAAAAAGCTTTAAACGTTTGAAAGTTAACAACACGAATTCGAGGACCAAATATTTTGTAGGAATACTTTGATAAAAATAACGCGTCAAATTATCGATTGGCCTCCCAAAAATGAAAGTGACCTAGAAAGGAAGGAGGATGGACGCGCACGGTCCATCATTTATTTTTTTACTTCGTAAAACCGTTGAGGACTTACTTTTTTATTGTGACGTATAAAAGATTTCACGCTGGAAATTTTTAAGACCTATTAAAAGATAATTGTAAAATTTTATTGTTAACATTAAAAATAATTAATATTACAAGGAACAAAGAAGAAATAACTGTTTATATTAAAAAAATGTTTTTATTTGATAATTCAAAAGTACAAATTTTATTTAACGAGACTAGACAGCTACCGACTGTATATTACTTTTCCTCATCTATTTCCATTCTCGCCTTATATCAAAACTTATTCGGTAGCCGATTTCTTCCTCGCAACTGCGCAATATTAGTGTAACAACGCTATATAAAGCCCATCCTCGCGCATCACAGCGGCGATCCGAACAAAAAATCGGTCTACCCGTCGGCTCATCCGTAAAGCATCAATCAGAAGGCGTTCGATGGTCCACTTTGTACTAAAGCCTTTCTCTCCGCGTTCGAAATGATCCTGCTCGATTAATATACAAAATGTAACGAAATACTGCGTCTTTTCATGCATACACGTTTTCGCAATCTCTGCGTAGCACAACTGAGTAAAATCACTTGCCGGCCAATTTTTTCTTCCTTTTCTCTAACAATGATATGGCAATTAATTAATATAAGTAGCTACCGGACATTCTGTAAGTGCAATTATTATAATAAAATTCGCGTCTTTTACAATTTTATTGTTTATTTTTATCTTGTAAATATGTACACGCATAGTCCGCAACGCAAATTAAAAATAGGAAAGGTGGGAACTTATCGATAGTAGTACAAAAATATACAGGAGAGTTTTTGCTCTTTCATTATAAACAATAAACTAAATTCAAGAAAAGGAGCTGCGTCCGATACTTGTTGAAACAAGCAACTAAATGAGTAAGCATTTCTTTTCCACTTTTCTCTCTTATGCGCATTTGCCAAGGCACTGTTGTCAAGCCTTCCTTACAACTTTACTCTGTAAATTTCATATAAAAGTAATAACTGATTAATTATTACGCTTGATTTTTCAATATTGATTTGTAAACATGGCCTACGCCGGTTAAAATACAAAGTTGTTAAAAATCAGTCGAATAAGATGTACAAAAAATACTGAGTAATTTATGAAAATAACAGTTCCAATATGAAAACTTTGAAATTATGTCACATTGTTAAAAAGTTATAAAAACTCTTTTGTTAATTATAAATTACTTGTAAATTGTGAATGAGTAAAACGGTTTCTTTTCTTGAAAATTATTAAACATGATTAAAAACGTAGTAAGGGCAAATATTTATTACAATCTAATATGACACAACAATGTCTGATTTATGCACTTGTAATCTTTATCGTTATCTCTATTTAGTATCAACTTTTGCATCAGGAAATAACTAATAAATGCTTTAGCGAATTATGCATTAGGATACTACTTACTATGTAATTATTTACGATTTACTGCCACTTTATTTAATTAGGTTAAGCATCGAATAAAGTTTAGAAGTGGCAGTGGGCGGGTGTTTGATTCGACTCGTGTCTCGAGTAAATTTTTATGAAAATACCGTTTGCTCGGACTTGGTAATATGTACCAATTTTTAATTTTTTTCTATAATATTTACAATTTTTTTCTAATGACCTCATAATATATATGACACATTTACAGAGATCTAATCAGACAAATTATAATCTTGTTTCTTTATCCTCCATGAGGTAAAAATATCGCATGATGTATCACTCTCATATTACAACTCTAACGTTAATAATTTCTTCCTTTATTTTTTAATGAGCTAAAGAATTTGATCATTAATTACTACAACTAAACGCTAAAAAACTTAAACTTCTACTTTGATTAGAGATACTTTAAACATATCACGGCGATCAATAAGCAATGAAAATTAAAAAGTAATATTATTCCTTTGCTTTGATAAAATAGTGAATATAATGTATTGGGTCTCTTTTGTTATTCGCTAAATACTTGATCACGTATCACTCGTTAAAGACAGATATCTAAGGCTATTCATAATACCTCAAATTTTAAAATCTTTCGTAATAAATATATCTAATATATTCTACGAGATGTAACAGTATTATTGTCGGGATGTGTAAAATCTACCTAGGAGCTGCTTGTTACTTTAATAGGTTCAAAATTGCCTTTTATCAGGCGAGGCGGCGGGTGGCGGACAATGTTTGTAATGGGCGTGTAATGAAGATTGCTTATTGATCTCATCTGCTGAATTCCGGGAGGGGTTTTACGATGCCCTCGGTGTAGGCTTTATGAACTGCTTCACAAACGAATCTGTATTGACTCTATAAAATTTTCAAATAATCAGTTAGCTGAGTGAAATTTTTTTGAACTTTAGTATGAATTAATAAAAGGTATACTTACAGCATTTTGTATCATCATCGATCGCTGATCTCTCATTGAACGTACAATATCTAAAGGATAGACGGGTTGGTTGGCCTCGATGAGGCATAGCGCGGTTTCCATGAGTACAAGAACACCTGTACGTCCAATGCCCGCGGAGCAATGTACAACCGCAGGCTCGACGATGCCGGTACGCGCGGCGCGCACGCGCTCGGTGAAGGTCGTGAACTGCCGCCAATCACTCGGCACCCCATGATCCGGCCAGGCGCAGTATTGCATATGCGTTATGTCTCGCTCTTCGCCAGTCTACGGAACAATCAGATAAGCGCCGCGTTAGCTTCCGGGAATTTGGAAAGCACAATAAGTGTGAATCATCGCGGCCTCAACAGTTTCTCTCGCTCGAACTCTGCAGATATACGATACGATATTTGCTCTAGCAAGGGCAACAAGTGCACTCTGAGTCACGGGCGTGAGTCAAGAATGATTTTAGTTGGGATCGTTGGAAAGCTATGAGTGTTACATTTCTATTTGTTTTTTTTAACAGAGTATGTGTAATCGTAACGTTTTCTAAATTAAAATATAAATTTTTTCCCTACTAGGCTATTATTCAAAATTGTTGAGCAACTTACGTTGGTGTCGGTAAGAACGAACTCCCGAAAAACGAATGTATCCTCGATAGTCTCAGAAGTACAAGTCAACGACAAATTTCGCAGTGTGAGCGTTTCTTTTAGCGCTGGCCAATACTGGTGACACTTGGCTCGACCCCGTTCAACTAGTGTTGTCAGCATAACCACAAGCGTGCTGCCAGCCTCTAGAACCATTTGCCAGAAATCTGTCACGGTCGTTGACAGTGGCCCTTGTGTGGCTATATAACGATTTATAATGCCTGATCCAGGAATCTCCATGTTAACGTAATTTGCATTTATGTAATCGCCGTTTGCTGAGCCCATCAAGACAACTCTCGTTACATCGTCTGTAGCAGCATTAATTAATGTTAAAATTATTAAAATTACATTAATAAACCAAAACAGAAAAAATAAACATTTTAAAGAACTTACATGGAGAAATATCTCGATATCTATTTTTACTCTGATTTTCAGGCTTCTTTGATTCTATGGAAGTATGTTCTGGATTTTTTCTATAGAGTTGCTCGTACTGTGCAATCAAAGCTCCACTAGCTAAGCCATCTGCGAGTAATAGCATCGATTGCGCAAGTGCGTCAGAGCCAACTGCAGTATGTGGAACGTCTGGCACATATCTTAGAAAAGAATAAATATAAAATTATAGTAGTTGGGAACAATTTAATTAAAGCAAAATTTATAAATAAATAAACTATCTGTTACCTGTAAGGAGGCTCTTCTTCTAAAGTTTCGTCTGTACCTGCCAGAGCATTGTATAAGGCATTCGGCCTCACGGTCAACGTGAGCTCACCTGTGCCAGAATCTCGCGACTGTCTTATCAAATTGACAACGTGTTCATGCAACATTCCATTAACATCAATACCATTTATATAAACCACTTGATCTCCCTCGTTTAATTTCGGATAGCATCGATCTGCTGGAGTATTTGGGGCCACGCGGGATACTAAAATGGGCATATCTAGGTCCAAACCGCCTTTTACATTGAATCCAAAACGACCTTGTTCATCCGGAGTAATTCGAATGGTTACTAATCCTTCTTCTAATAACTAAATTTTTAAATGATGAATTATTAATTTAATAATTACTTTCGTAAATAAGGAAACATTCTATTGCAATTTTACATACTTGAGGCGCTGGAGAACTAGTTGGTTCACTGTAATCTGGTATGTCGTAAATATTTCTTTCAAGGGTCGCAGTATCATCATCTACATAACTTAGTACTCGAGAGCCCAGAGAAAAAGCACCTCCACTGCCTTGCGTGTGCGTCCCTGATACTTCTTCTCTATGCGATAGAAAACCTCCCTCACTAAAATATTGACATCACCATTTAATATTTATCAATATAAATAATGAAATTCCAATGTTTTAATTGATCCACATACTCATCACTTTGATTGCCTTCTCCCCATGCTTCTCGAGGTTCCCTTGAACCAAGTGATTGAACTTTGTTATCGTATGATCTAGTGGATCTGCCGGAAGTTAATACTTTTCCTTTTTCGTCCGAAATAGGAATGGGCAAGATACCGTGGATGAGTTTTTTACTGGGTGACCTAAATTGTTGCACAAGTTTTAGATAAAAATAAATTGTTGAGTAAAAATCTTTTGAAAAAGGTAAAAACCTTATGAAAGTTCTGTCCAATCGAGCTCGATGTTTTCCATCTTCGACTGTTTGGAACTCAGTGCGGCCAGAGTACGTGAATCGGCTACCAAGACCAAGCTGAAACCGACGCGGCCGCATTTTCGGACTGTGTAGTCTAAAGAATGTGTGATGCTCCACACACGATTTCCATAAATTTTTCGAACTACGATATGTCATCATATTAAAACCTAATAAAGTATCGTAGTTTTCGGACTAAAAAAGTAAAATATTTCATTTTTAATTATACATTATTAGATTTTAAAATATTAAATTTTAAAATAAAATAAATAGAATAGTACCTGTTCTCTTCTTAGCTGTATAAAAAATTGTTTACGTTTAAATGAGATCTTAACAATCTTGGACCAAGAGAAAACATTGATTTTAAGATTGTTTTGAAAAACAACTAATCCTATTGATGTTACTCCTAATTGAATTTCTTTGTTTGCTGAATCCTAAATAAAAATTATAATTTAAAATTAATCTATTGAAATTTTATTTTAATCACTATTAACTAGATACAAATATGCACTAGGAAGCTTGGGACAAAATGGATAATTTATGTAAGTGAACTACATGTGTATGACTCATGCATGAAAATGTAAATAAAACAAAGACAACAAATAAACTAGCATACCCTTGCCTTATGTAACTCCACTCCGTACATATCAAGACGCTTGGCATGATCAAGGAAATTAAATTCAGCATCTGCTGGTAATTGACCTCTGCAACATCAAATTTATTTACTGCAGATAACAATATTGTGTTTAATCTTAAATAATCATGAAATAAAATTACTTGTGTAATTTGTGCAGTTCACAAATTTTTCTTTCCATTTCTTCTGTTTGATTTGGAATCAATTGTAACCTGGAAAGATATCCTGGGCCGTGTTCTTCTGGATGATAATCACCAAGCTCAGCTGTAATATAAAGGAATTTATTAGCATGTTATAAAAATATTTATAAAATAAGAATTCAATTTAAATTAAGAATTACATACATTGAACAGTGTAACTGGCAATAAGACAGGCTGTACTGGGAGGTAACTGCAGTTTCCCGTGCAAAATATCCCTTCTTATTTGCAAATAAAATTGATATCTAGTATATTCTTCTTGCAATTTACTTGGATCTGATACATAAAATTTCACACGGAAGAAGAACTGTGCACCTTTACTTCTTATCTGTTTCTTAACTAATTTTGAGGGATCCAGCCATTTCTGTAAGAAAATAATTGCAAATATCAATATCTCCAAAAAATGAAAACTTGAATTATTCAAGCATGTTAAATAGCTTACCATAGCATCAGAATTAGAACTTGTTTGATTTACAGATCCATTTTCACTGTACTGCAGGGAAAAGTAGTCCTTCTCTATAAGCTCCAAATGCTGGAACACCAGATCCAGCAGCAGTTGTCCTTTTGCCCTTTTCTAAAATAATATCCATTAGAATATAAATTTCTACTAACAAATAGAGCTTTGATATTAATCTTAAGAAAACTCACATCCAACTGAAAGGTGTGCTGCGTGTCGTCCAAAAAGACGACAGTCGCAGAGAGGGCCTTGAGTTTCCGGTCGCGCGCCAGCTCTGCGCCGCGGACGTGGTAGCTCCCACTGGAGCCACTCAGCGCACGACGTGAAACACTCTCGATCATCTCAAGGAACCGAAGGCGCGTTAACCACCTTCGCGGCACCACCTCCCTGCCACTTTGATTACCTGAAAGAACATAAGGCATATTAAAACATTTCTTTGCATAATTAAATACATTATACTAGTCGAGAAAGTGTAAAAAAGACATAAGTTTAGTACTTTTATACAACTTCTTGAATAGTTTTGTTTTTCTTTTAAAATCATCAACTCCAAAATTGTTATTTTCATCACTCCAATTCTAGTTTATTTATTATGCTAAAAGCATGACATCACATATTTATATTTTATCAATAAGATAAGACTATCTGCTGAAAATGCGTTGACAAATGTCAAGTTGTCAAAGTGTAAATATCTTATTGCTCACATTATTTTGTAATTTTCAAAGAACATAATGTTAATAAACTCTGCTGATTTATTTATATATTAAATACTTTGGGAAAGCAAGTGTTTTTTTTAATTTTATTATGTTGCGTCATATTTGCAATTTTTTCAATAATATCAAATCAAATAATTATATCTAATCTAATGACAACTAATCTGTATTTAGTAAAAAATAAGATTATCCCACAAAAATATAATTTAAATTAACCTCAGCACAACTTTTAAAGATAGTAAGTAACATTATAGTTGACCTAGAAATGTAATTTTAGTTGTCAACATTTTAGAATATAAAAAAACATTAAGAAATTTTATCTTTGATTATTTAAATAAATTTTTTGCAACAAACATATTTCTTTCAAAAAGAAGGTTTTTTAATATTGAGTGGGCTAGCAACCTAAGATTAGCAAAATGCCACAGGTATTCTATTGCACAAGTTAATAAATTAGACAAAAATTTAAAATACTAATAGAAAGCAACTTTTAAATATAAAGCAAAAATAAAAGAATCTTTCTCTTGTCCTTTTTAATTACATTCCAAAGATGTCATAGTGTTGATCTAATAGGCCTGCAGGGGTCAGTGATCCTTGTTATATAATCCAGTCAGCTACTATTCACCAATGATGTTGAGGTAATATGGAGCAGAGAATTCTCAAAATAGTTTTGGCAATATGGAGAGAAACCCTCTACAACGCATGTCATAAAAGAGAAACTAAACACGTGTGCAATTTTCATTTTGTAAACTCTAAGCTGTGATCCCAAAATTACCCTAACTCTAAGATACATTTGTCATATTCCCTTTTCAGATCTCAAAACAGCTTGAGCATCTTGCTCTTACTTAAAGGCTATTTAAATATTCTTTACGTTAAAGTCACAGGAAAAAAAAAGTTGAAAGTAAAAATAACTAGGCAGAAAGTACAAAATAAACGTAGAAGTATACATAACTAATTTGCAGACAGTTTTCTTCAATTAAAATATACAAAACTACAGCGGATTGCAAAGTAATTTGAATGAAAATCAAACGAATAGGAACGCCCGAAAGGCATTGGGAATATAGCAAGGCGCTCATAATATCTAAAAAAAGAAAGTCAAAAGTGCTCGCATTCTTGCATACGTCCCCGACGACATCGAAAATAAACCAAATGAGGCAAAAATTCGTTTATTTTAAAGTGTCCGTTCGAGCTTAAATTTAGCTCGTCAGCGGCTCCGTTTCTTCTTAAAAAAGAGCAGCAGGCCAAAAGCCGAGAAAAAATAAAAGAAAAACTCACTGGCTACTCACATTCATGATACGTCGCAGGAATACAACAGCAACACCGCGTAGTTGAGCCGTTAACGAGGATGCAGCGCCGTGTGGACACCTGCGCACCAGGTCTGTCCCTTACAACGCAGCACCAACGACGACAGTATAGCAGCAACGTAATGCACGCACGAAAGGCCGCAGACGCAGAGCAGAGTCCCCCTGGCTCTTCTGCTCCGATTCTTGTTATCCCGTCGTCTCGAGTCAACAAACCCGAGTGTGCTGGGTGTGCTTTCTTTCTTTCGGCAATTAATCGCAATTAAGAGCAATTGACGACAATTGAGCGTTGATGCCGTTTAAGGGCTCTCGGATACAACAGGCGCGCGCTCTTGGCCCCTGCGGGCTCCGTTTTCTTTCCCCTTTCGCGCACGTTGCTGCTCTTTCTCTCGCGTTCTCCGTCGGTCTGTGTATCCCAGCGAAGCGAGCAGAAGAGATCGCTGCGGAAGGTTCCCGGTTGACGAAGCCGGCGGATCCCTCCTCTCTCCCTCTGCATCCACACTCACAGTCTGCGTGCGTCACCCGCAGGCTCTCTCGCTCCCTCTCTCTCTCTCTCTCACTCGTTTGGCAATTTTTGGCCGCGGTCCGCGGCGCAGAGCAAGAGGGTGGGGAGCACCGTCGTCGTCGCTGCCGCGGCAGCGGTAAGACACGCTCGTGTCCCTGTATAACACTCTCTCTCTCTCTCTCTCTCTCTCTCGTCGAAGAGCGACTTCTCCGAGAGCGAGTCCGTCACTTGGAGGTTAGCCAAGCTTCTCGCTCCGGGGTTAAAACGAGAGGGGCACACAGCTGTAACCGCGCGCGCGCACACACCTTTTCACACAGTTTTGCACCGAGAGTCAGCTGCACACCGCTCGCACACAAGGGGGTTCGCTTGTGCGTAAAAACCGAGAACACTTCTCTCTCTCTCTCTCGACAAGTGGTGCGCGTCTTCTCTCTCTTTCGGCGTCCTCTTCGGCGACGACCACCGACTAACGCGCGCCGCCCGAGCGCAGCAGCGGCCAGCGTTGTACACGATGACAGACTACACAGCGCCAGCGAGAGGAGAGTACTCTACACACACCGTCTCTCTCTACCCCTCCCCTTCTTTGTGTCCCCCGCTCTCTCGCCCGCGCCCTCAGCCGCGTCGCTCCGAGCTGCTACGGAAAGCGGCGGGTTTTTTTCCTCTACCGCGCGCGCGCTTCAGGCCTTCCTTAGTGCGCGCGTCTATTGCGTGCAGGCATACACATATAACACAGCTTCAGCGTCGTCGCGAGGGGTGCGTCGTCTCTTAGCCGGCTGCGGGGGTAAAGGAGGGGGGGAAAAGGCTGATGGCTCGTCGACGACGAACTATCCGGAGCAGCCCGCTGCGCGGCTGTCTTTGACGAGGGGTTGCTCGAGCCCTCTCTCTCTCTTTCTTCTCTGGCGCGCGCGCCCGACGGAAAAATCGATCGCGTGCGTATACATACAACGGAGGGAGAGAGAGAAAGAGAGCTTTTCTATTTCCCGCGGAGCATTGTGTACTCTCTCCTCCTGAATCCCTCTCGCCTTGTATGCTTTGGGGGCCCGGTGAGATGAGGAGACGAGATTGCGTGTGTACACGGGGGAGGAGAGAGAGGATACCAAAAGATGCGTGGCGGATGAAAGGAGAGTTGGAAGGGGGGGGGGAGAGAGAGATGAGGCAGGCTGCGTCTACGGAGAGTCTCGCCCATGTACTCATGCCCAGCGTGCGTAACGTAGTAGTTATACCCGCGCCGCCTGGAGAATTGGAGTTTTCATTCGGAGAAGAGAAAGACGCGCGCGGTGTGTGTCATAGCAGACCTTCGTAATCCTATGATGTCTGGAATTTCGGAGTATCGTAAACGCTGGCAAGGCAGAAATCTGCAATAACGCCAAAATACTATACGCTCTACACGTCGTACACGAAAATCTTGCCGAGCAAATCTGCATATATGCACATCATTTTCTTCCCCAACAAACGCAGTTGTATATTATTTCATTCAGAGCGCGTTACGTTCGATCGGCAATCGATCTCCTCGCGCCGCGCAGTGAGTCAGTGTTCCATCAGGGCAGAAATAACCGCGAGAGAGAGAGAGAGAGAGAGAGAGAGAGAGAGAGAGAGAGAAAGTACTATACACACGCGCGGCATTGAGACACTTACAATTTGCTCCCCCCCGCCGTTGGTCAATCTAAAATTGGTTAACAATTAGCCCCCTCTTTTTTTCGCCCCTCCCCCGCCGCTCCCCCCCCCCCCCCGCTTGTGTGACTCATCCGGAATGTTTGTTTTTCTTTTTTTTTCTATAAAGGATAGTCCGTTAACACCGGCTGATGCAGCGCTGCTGAAAAGCCAAGGAGTCGGTGAAATTGTTTTATTTTTCTTTTTTTTTTTATTTTATACGGGGATTATGTAAAAGTGAGTCATGGTCTCTCTCTCTCTCTCTCTCTCTCTCTCTCTCTCTCTCTCTCTCTCTCTCTCTTGCCGAATATATCGTTAATCGCCTGGCTAACCAGAATAAACGCCGATCTTGGATCAAGCGCGCCTGCTGCTTGCGCGTTAAAACGTTCTCTGGCTTACCCGTAATTCCATGCCTTCTTATTTCTTTTTGTTTATGTTTATCAGCAGTTACATAATACAGTTTCACGGAACAATTACTCGCCTGTTCTTTAATCAGTCAAGTACATTACGTATTGTTTCTTTTATTATCAAATTGGAAAGGGCAGCGAATCGTCGACGCTACATCAAACACTCTGTTTACGGCGCAAGAAGAAAAAGGCCATAAAGTAACGATTCTTGAAAAAAAAAATAATCGATATCATAGCTCGCGTGTGGGTCGTTTTAAAAACAAACGTAAACGATGAGTCACCGCTTGATAAAGCCCTCTGTGTGTCTATAGGACGAATTTCGTTTGATCGCTATGTACTAGAGCGAGGTGAAGATTCGACATAATGTTCATAAAAAGCTTGAGGTTAAAACAAATAAATTCAATAAATAACAGACTAATGCGCCTAAAGGCCGGCGTGTAGATACTTCGATACGTGTCACGAAGGAGAGAAACGTGAGCGCATTACGTGTCAGGAGCCAAAGGCAATGATGTCATCGGTCTGTAAGCGGTTGATTTCATATTCGGCTGTATGAGTGTGTTTATAAAAAGGGACACGTTGCCTTTTGCCCTTTTCTTTGGCCATCGTTGCATAATTGATTATTCCATTTGGGATGTAAAGCTTTAAGACTGCCGATCCTTATGGAAGCAGCTCTCGGTTATTTTGTATGTATACGAAAGGTGACTAACGTTTCATTAGAGCGTTTCTATTGACTCTGCGCGCCGACTCAATAATGAATAAGTTATGAACAAATTTCACAGGGTCTCCCGCCCGGCAAGCGACGATAAATCAATTAGGTATTGTCCATTCACTAAGCGCGTCGTTACTAACAATCAAGCCATTGTCGAAGCTCGAAAGTGCGCAAGGTACTCGAGAAGAACCTTCGAGCTTTATACTTTTTCAATAATATATGCAAATAAAAGAAGAAACTCGTTTATTTATTGGTTTTTTTTTCTCGTAATTCAATAAACAAAGCAATTATAATATCGGAAGAACACGGCGAAGGGTATACAAGTTTCAAGGAAGTATGAGCACGAGTGCCCAAGGTGATCGTAACGTTTTAGCTTGTATCTTAGCGGAAAAGCCGGGAAAACTCGAGCGCAATTAAAACGTCGATTATCGGCTCCCCCCGGGCTGCTTTGCTAAACCGCGTGCATTATAATAGTTTTCTTTCTTTTTTTTTTTCTTCAAAATATTATCAACGGCGCCCACATACGAGTACTTACACAGAGTCGTAAATAGCGATAATTCAAGTGTTGGTGCATAACGAAAGACACGAATAAGAATGTTGATAGAAGTGCGTCTGGGGGGTAAGTCGTGAAGTGCTTTTTAGGGAAGATAACGAATTTCCCGAGACAACTGCAAGAGGCAAAGAGGTAGTTGGACGCGTAACACATATAGAAGAGGCTACCCCTTGGTCCTGGCGTGTAAGATCTCAAGTTCCGGAGCGCGGCGTCGTCGACGCAGACTCGAGTGCTCCGCATGCGACTCGTAAACTCGTAATACAAAGCCGCGCGCTCCGTAATTTTACCGAGCCGTGCGGCAAGCGGCAATAGCCTATATTGCGGAGGAGGAGGATGAGGGGGAGACTCTTGAGCGCGCGACACGTACGACGTTGACGACAACATAAAGTATTATAACGAGCGCGACGTTGTGGCCCAGGTGTATCGTAGAGCGCGCACGAAGTGACCCCCCCCCCCTCCCCTCTATTTTCCGATAATAGGTTTTCCTATATCCTTGCGTCGTGGAGCACACCGCACGCCACATATTATAAGTATATCGGAGACGACGCGCGCCGATGTGTGATCGCACGTCGTATCAATGTTGTGACGTGTAGAGTAACCATACACGGTTGCGCACGTGAAATTCTCCGTCTCTCTCTGTCTATTCTCTGTCTCTCTTTCTCCTTCGACTCCGTTTTTTTCCCAACGTGTATACACACATATATATATACACGTATCAGCAATTCAGCAGTTCTCTGTTCATCCTCTGCTTCTTCTCTTCTCTCTCTCTTTCTCTCTCCCTCTTGGAGAGCTGTGTCGTGTGAATCTCTGTGTGCGTGCGTGTGTGTACACGAGTGGCAGCCGCAGCTGGGGCCTGGGGAGAGAGTCGTCGTCGTCCCTGCCGCGCGAGGAAAGACGGCAGCCTCGAGCCCAGGTAATATACTCAACGAGACAGAGAGCTTTTGCGTCCTTCCCCTCATTCCCGGACTAGGCTACCGACCGGGGGAGCTTCTCAGGTGGCCGCCCTGCCCCTCCTCTCTCTCTCTCTCTCCACAGCTCCGGACTCCTCTTTTTCGTGTGCGTGCTTCACTTACGATTTGGAGGTTAAGCGGCCTCTGTGTTATCTCGTGCAGTTCCAGGGTACGGCACGGGCCCGTGTACGCGAGCGTCCGGAGACGTGACTTCGTTATATTCCAGAGAGCCGGAGTATATCTAATCGAGAGAGCGTGCCGGTTTGCTCCTCTCTCGTCCCGGTTGAACTGCGCTCGAGCTTCATTCCTTTTATATTTCATAACCGTCAAGTGTCACTTTTTGTCGACGTTGTCAACTCGAAAGCGCAACTTGGGAATATTTAATTAAGCATAGGCAAAGTCCTGGTTACACGGCGTTCGTGTTGGCTGTGAACGAGAGAGACACGTAGCATCTAAATAGCGTCTCTGTTAATGAGGTATTAAGTACAATGGGTTTTATTAAACAAATTCAATGGAAACAAAATGAGCGTTTAGCTGATTAGATGGTTAATTTTTTAATGATTGCGTGACGTATATTGTGCTTTTAATTGATCAACGATCAGGACAGTCTAGACAAGATGCAGTGTTGACTAACCTTTTCGACTGATGTTCTTGGGTAATTAAGGCTTTTTCTTTTTGTTGCAGACAGATACAATGATGCAGGATGAAGATCTTGGTGTTCCTGTAAGGGGAAATGTATTTAGTAAAACAATATCAAGAGTATCACAGGTTTGTAGTGTTAGTGTTGTTTATTAAGTATTAAAACAGAACACTAACTTACATAAAATTCACTGACTATTGTTTCAATTTTTATAATCAATTTTTTATTAAATTTTCTATACTTTGCTTTTAGGTTTACCAGAGTTGGCTGGATCAATGGACTCCGCACGTTATATCAAGATGGTTGTTTGCTGTATTTTTAATAGTTGTATTTATTATTCGAATATTGGTAGCACAGGTAAATATTTATGCATACCACACCTTTGTTTATTAATTTACTTTCAGTCATTATTTCTAATACAACCTTTGTTTCTATTTCTCAACAGGGTTGGTATATTATCACCTATGCATTGGGAATTTATCATCTTAATTTATTTATAGCATTTCTTACACCAAAAAATGATCCAGCAATGGATTTTGATGGTAAACAGTTATTCATTAAATTTTTACTTAACTATTATTTGAAATATTGAGCTTTGGTTTTCAAATCTTTTTCAGACCCAGATGGGCCTCAATTACCTACAAGATCAAACGAAGAATTTAGGCCATTCATTAGAAGATTACCAGAATTTAAGTTTTGGTATTCTGTGTGTAAATCTACAGTTATTTCTTTAATATGCACCTGTTTTGATTTCTTCAATGTCCCAGTATTTTGGCCAATTCTTGTTATGTATTTTATCACATTAATGTGTATAACAATGAGACGTCAAATTAAGGTAAAAATTAAACTTAAAATTTTATTACATTATTTTATTATTAATTGAAATAGTACTTATTAATTTTATTGTATAATTTTCAGCACATGATAAAATACAAATACCTGCCTTTTACACACGGTAAACCAAAATACCAAAATCATGTTGATGGTGCAAAATAATTGCCAGTCGAATGATGTGAAAGTATGCCTGCTAATGTTGCAAAAGCGTATATGTGCGTAGATTTCTATATATATTTCTTATTTGTTTGTTTAATTTTTGAAAACTATTTCAAATTGACTGTAAATGATTTTTCGTTTTTTGAATGACAATTTGAATGAGTAATGTCGCCGCGTTGTACGCGAAGTAATTTTTTTTTTTTTTTGTAATTTAAGAGTAATGAGAAAGTGAATGAGTGTATTAAAAATCGTTTTGTAATGTTAACTTTTTAATGCGATACGTGGGCGATATATACTTTGAAAACTGAATTGTCTTAATATATTTGTAACATAATCTTGTACAAAATATTGTTAGATCTTACCCATATATGGACAAGGTAACAATATGAAAATTAAAATAACAGCAGTTGTTATAATATTATATCAAATCGAAAAGGAAAAAAAAGAGTGGCAATTGCATAAAAAGCTCAATAAATATAATTAATTTTAACGATTTACGTATTCAATTTATTAAATCGTGGAGTTTATTACAATAAAATTTAGTAATTTAAAAAAAACGTTTATAAGAAAACAATTTACTGTTACCTTTACGTTAACGGGATTCTGAAAATGTTACATAAATTTGTATATTCTTGCACGTAAAATTCACGCAGTAAAATTCATTCCATGATCAATTTGCTTGCAGTTACAATTAAGATGACTATAAATATGATTTTTTGTTCTTGCTAAGCAAAAAATGTTCACAATTCAGACGCTGTACAACATTAAGAGAAAAATAGCTAAAGTTCAACTCCTGGTAAAAGGATAAAATTAAAAACAATGGAAAAGGAATACATTTCATTGAATTTTAACAAAAAATGATCAATTTTATAGAAATAATTTATTGTGTACATTAAGTTTGTGAGTTACAGTCTTAAACTGGTTCTTAGATAAATTCATTCATTTAAGAATGCAGTACAGTTAATTATAAACAAAGAGTCAACAAATTTTATTTTGAGTCAAGGAACATCAAGCAACTGTTTCTTGCAAACGTAGTTTGATTAAAATGTAAATGTGATGTATACATCCACTTAATAATGTGGGTATGCATTAATGCATTTATTTGTATTAGAAAATCAAGATCATTGTATTATTATTACATTGACTATTAATATATACTTTTATGTACCTAAAATTTCATAATGTTGCTATTTACAACCTTACATTTTTATTTTAAACAAATTTTAAAAAATAATCATTTAAATCTTTCTACAGGGTACTTACCTACGATTTTAAAATTTTTTCTTTGTATTCATAAATTTACCTCTCCAATTTGTCACATATTTTGTATAAATACTACTTAGTAATAAAAAAGAATTGAGATAATAATTGATATTGAATAAAATTAATTAAAAATTTTAACTTTTAATATTTAATTTGGTTATTTAAACAAAATTGAATAAAAAAACTCATTAAACGAACTGTCGGTTCTTGTCAATTGGAAAGTAATCTCATCAAAATAAAAGTTACAAAGCAGAGATAAATTGATCTGCAAGGCTAATACAGTAGTTTTCTTCTTTACCGATATAAATAAATTTAAAACATTCCACCCTATTAATAAAATGAAAAACTAAAAGAAAAATATCTTGATATTAGGGACAGTTGGATAAGATTAAAAAACACATTCGTTTTTTTGTGTGTGGTGTGTTTATTCTGATGTCGGTATACAATAATGATTCACAGGCAGCTCAATATTTCTCAGCGCTTACCGTCCTTTCTAATCAGGAACCACATATAGCAATGCATTAAATGATCTTTTTTTTTATTATTTTTCATTTTTATTCATTTTTCTTTCGCCTCCGCTTCTTCATGTTTTTTTGTCCTCATATATATATAAACTATCTGTTAAAGGATAACAATTATTAGAGTTAATTTATTTTAATAGCGTACAACTCTCTTTGAAATTTGCAATAATCGACGGCTAGTTTGTTTTTTGTTTTAAAATACGACGGAGAGAACTTTTACATTATTAACAGATACAGCAATGATTATAGTTATCGTAAGGTTTTACATTAAATTCGACTATTAACTTCTTTTTTTTTTTAACGCGTAGGCCTGTAAGGAATTATTTCTCATAGCAATTCAATATGAGCCTCTCGAAGCCGATTTTCTCAAACAAAAGCATGACGTGTGTCTAGAATATAAATCGCTAATTATAAATTGTATTGTATTTACCTAAATACTTTTTTTTCACCTCGTTTTAATGACTATCCCGTTATACATAATCTAATTACAATAAATTATTTCTTACATCTGAGTTGAAAAATATGCCTTCTTTTTCGTTTCTTTTTTTTTTATTTTCATTTTAATATACGATTGTTTTGTGTCAGTTTGTGTTTGTTTTTTCTTCGAAAATTCTGGTGCAACAAATTATCATTGATCATTTTCGTAACGATAATTAATTAGTCCAGCATTTCGGGTTTATTCATTTATATTCTCAATTGACTTGACACGAATAGTTGGATTTTTTTTTGTTTTCTGCGATTACAGATAGAAATTTATTTTGATGTGATAAAATTCAATTTAATTCGCTAATCAAACGAAGTAATAAAGATTCATCTTTCTATTACTATGAAAAATTCATCTGTTAGCTGGATTATTCTTACGACTACCGCTCGAGATACTTCTCGTGTCTCCAGTTTCTATCTTTATGGAACATGTGAATTCATTCGGTAATGATAAAGTTATAATTACTAAAGTAATCTTATACCGATACACGTGTACTGTATTGTTTTCTTTTTTAATTATTTTTGGGTATAGATATTTATATATACATATCACTTGTGTATGCATAAGAGTAAGAAATTCATTTTTTTTATTCAATATCATTGATTTTTAGTTGACGAAAAGAAATAACGAAGATATAATATTCGAGAAAAAAAAACTTAGAGAGAACAAGAGAAAAAATTATCGATAATAAATAGTTTTTCAAAACTAACTCTATTACGATAGTTTGTTCTTTCGAAAACATTTGTTCGTACGTTAGATTAAAATTTCTTTTTTCTTTAGCGATTGCTTTATTATTATTCTTTCGTTCGAAAGTCACCCTCTATATTACCAAATCCGTGAAACGCTTGGAATTACGACGCTACCAAAGCATAAATATTCATTATTCGTACTCGTACAATATATAAATAAATAACTTTCAGTTATGCCTTTACGCGGCAACGAGTGTCCAATAAAATATCAATTTACCCAAATACATATATATATGAGACGTGTGATACGTGTGTCTGCGTGTATTCACCGCGATAATTTGCCCGCGTTTACTCCCCGATGCCTGGGACACCGCTCTCGATACGACAATTCCCTCCAACGACCCCCTCCCCTCACCATTATAAAAACAAGCCTCCCCCTTCTTTTAGTTGGATCAAAGTCGCGAAAGGCGCAAACGATCGGCCAGCTCGGTGAATCGACTCTCGTCAGCCTGGAGCGCGCGTGCCGTCGCGATTGGGCCCAGCGAATCCTTGCTTTATTTGTCGCGCAACGACAACGTAACCATTCCCGCGAGTCTAAAGCGAAACGGCCGAGTATCCGAAGTGCCCAACGTCCGCTCGATCGGGGACGAGCGCACATGCCTGCCAGCGATACATAACGATCCTCGCCTTCTAATCAAGCTTCAGCGGGTATACCTACGAATTACGAAAGCTATGTCTCGTCCCCATCTCGCGAGCCTCTACACCCGAGCTTGCCACCACCCCCCAAGGCCGACGTTACATGCTCCAGGGGGGAGAGTCCGGATTCGAAAGCTCCGAGCCGATCGTCGTCCGCGGCAACGCTTTGCGACCCTCCCATACGCGAAGGGACGCGCGTACGCGCGAGATTCGGATGAGGTCGCGTGCGCGAGTCCGAACTGGTATACGGGCCGCGTGTCCAAGGCGGGCTCTCGGTCCGACGTCCATAATGAAGCGAGTACCCCGCCTCGTGCCGATGTGCGCCCCTGCCCGTCTGATCGAACGAAAAGAATACCCCCGAGGCGGCCCGGGCTTGTCCCTCTCTACGCTCGCTTACGCCCTCGTGAAATCGGCTCGCCGAACGGGGCCCCACCACCGAGAAGGACCCCGTTCGCGCTTTCGCCGCTTTGCTGTTGGCAACGGCTGTGAGGGCCGAGCCCGGGCTAGCCCGCTGACTTTATAACGTGCTTCTTTAACCCGACTGTCTTTTTCCCCCCCGATTCCTCATCCCGTGCCTCTACCGATTTCGTCGCGGCCGTACGTGTTGTATATGTCTACATGAGTGTACGCTTGGTATAACATCGGATCATACAATTTGGTGATTTTACATCGCTTCTTTTTTTTTTCATCATCGTGTGTCATTTAGCCTTAGTTCCTTGTCCTGCCTCGTATATTCCATTAGAGTAATTGATAATCTTAACGTAAGAGCCTAGTGTATAGTTATATGTATAGTAGGTAGTAGTCGTAGTAATAATTATAGTAATGTTTAGCTGCTGCCGCCGCCACTGCCGTCGAGGGGCCGTGTCTCTCTGACGCTGGCGGTTGTTATAGTCATAATAGGCTGCTGCTGCCGCAGCTACGTGGGGGAGAGGATGATGATGTTTTCAGAGGGGGAGATTAAAGGAGGGGCCAGGCCCGCGATTTTACAGCTGGTTGGTGGTAGCGATCAGCGGACAACAGTGCGTAGCGGCGCTTACGGCCTGGCCTAGTGCAGCAGCCCACTGCCGGCTGGGCCGACGAAGGCGGCAGGCGCCGCCTGAGCGGCTCCCGGTGCCGGGGCGGCCACCGGCGGCGGCATCGGCGGCGGGTACTGGTACATCGGCGGCGGACCGGCAGGTTGCTCCGGCATGAACTTGGCTGTGGAGACGAACGAAATTACGATTAGTTTTGTCGGGGTATCGAGAGAGCAATAACCAGCGAGCTTGAAAGCTCGCTGGTTATTTTTTTTTCAAATAAGGGTTAATACATATGGTACATATATTTATTGAATTGTAGAGTTAGGGGGTTGAGTATAGAGAGTGGGGGTTGGGGGGGGACGTATAGAATATGTATAGATTTATATAGAATGTATATTATTCATATTATAGAGATATATAAGGGGGGGTTTGTTAGATTTGTTGCTTCGGTCATTGAGTGTGTATATAGTGTTTTCGACTAATATTCTCGGAGGAGAGCGAGAGGGTTAATTACAATTTTTGTTTTCATTACGTCATTACTTTTGATGCTTCATCGACTCAGAGGCTGTCCAATTGCATGTGGTTAGCATACGTGCGGAGATGATTAAACATTGATAGAGAGACAGAGAGAGAGAGACTTTTGGTGATCGCTACTGATGAAACCGGCCTTCTACCACACCAGACCGTTATTTCTCTCTGACGATTAAGAAGCCAAGTCCTTATACTTTTACGATAACTTTAACATACTTATTCTGAAAACGAGCAAACTCTTCAGTCTGATTTTTTTTAAAACAGTTTACATTTATTTTTGCATTTATTTTGTCTTAAATTATTTTAAATAATTCTATAGGTATTTTGCGGATTTTTTTTTGGTTTTAACATTATAAATAGAGAAGAGATGTTTGATATATATTGAGATGTCATTATTTACACGCTCAATGACTGATGCTTAAGTCATAACAAACTATCATTACCAAACAGATATAGTATACATAATAATAAAATTAAAATTGTAATAAAATTTTATTATTTTTTTTTCATGTAGGTAATGTATATATGGTTTCGTAATGTTCGTATATAATTTATGATGGTATATACAACGTATAATAATAACGACTATCATTGTTAAAAATTAAATCAACGTTTTGTTTGATATTGTTCTTAAATTGCCCTACAAAATTATTAATTTTGGAGTTTCTAAATGATTCGATAGTTATCAAATACGTAAAATACACTAAATAGTCAAGTTGTGTTGAAGATGTTGTTAGTTTAAATGTATTTCAATTTTTTTTACTAAAATTTCGTGTATTGATATGTTATGTGCCTGTCGCAAACCTTTTGCAAATCTGCCGAATGTCCTTGTTAATATGAGTTCCAGAAGCTTGTGTCGGTTAAGTGTATAAAAACATTTAAAAAATTTGTGCACTTATGTAGATAAGAAAAAGTAAGTGCAACTTTTCAAAATTTGCATTTTTTTTATTGTATAATAGCTATACCGTTGATTATATAATTGAAAAAAAGGATTTGTAATTTAGGATCGTAATGCTACAATTAAGTAGTTGGTAGATTATAGGTAAAAATTTATGTCGAAAGAAAGAGAGAGTAAAAAACGTGCAGGAAAGAAAATTTTCGTGACGTGCAGATATTTATATCCATAAACAATGATTTGTTTCTTACCTAATTATTGTTGCATTCGACTAATATTTTCAATAACCTATTGATCGAATTTTTCAGCAAACTCTTCGTCTCGTTCTATGTACATTGTGAATTTTTAATTTACAATTTGACCTCGATGATGCAGTGAAAACAAAGTTAACGAAACAAAAAAAAATAATAACTAAACTTTAAACTTTTTGTTTTAACAAAGGAAATGAAAAAAGCTCTCTCGTCTTTTAAAACTTTACGGCTAAATTATTTATGTTTTATTTCATGTATATATAATAAATGTATATATACTTCAAGGCAGCACATATTTTAGAACCACAATTATAACATAAATTTAATGATAACAGTAGTGAATAATCGTAACAATTAAAATAAATTTAATACTGACATGAATTAAATGGTCTAAGCAAATGTAATGTTCAAACGTTACAGATGTTAGCCTTTGTATCTTTACTTTTTATAATCAACTAAGATTGTTTTGTTATCGCACTTTCTCTGAACGTTTCAACTGTGTATTATTATTTTCTTAATTGTTAAAACTTTTTCTTATCAATTGATGATTATTCAACACTTTACTAAATAACAGCAGATAATGGCAACCACTGCTAATAATCTAAAATCTGACGTGGTCCCGTCGATAATTGTTTAACCATATATATAATAAAACTTTTCGAACATTCGTACGTACGTATAAGTAATTCCGACCGAGAAAGCAAAACCAATGAATTAAATTTCTAAAAAAAAAGCGAATAGAAGAATAACAAAAGAGTCAACAACGGTTGCAGAAGAAAAATAAGTATAATTGTTAATGTGTTACGAAACTCACAATTGGAGTTTATTATTATTTTTCTTTTTTTTACGATTAATTGTTTGAATGTTTTAACAAGCAGACACTTTTCTATCGCAGGAAAGTCAGTTACAAGCATCGAATACATTATTTTCATTTGTTTTGTTTTTTTTTCATTTATCATCGTTTCGTATATTAATTAATTCTCAATCTTATATTTACTCGTTAACATATCGTGGATTGCAGATATTTTGCAGATATCATTACGTACCTCTGGAGACACTCTTGCTACACACATACGGATTGGCGAGAATGAAAAAATTAAAAAAAAAATAAAATAACGAGTGAGTGAAAGTAATAAACAAACAACGATTAGGAAAAGGCCAAAAAACATTAATATAGGCGCGATTATCGCACGGTCGAACGAAATCACTCCGCGACTAATGGGAGTGCGCCTCTTTTTCTCACACCGTGACATATGTATATAATCAATATGTATATTATGTATAATCGAATAGTCCAAGCCAAATTTATTTTCGATCGCCATTTCGAGCCATCGCCAACTGTACACGCAATTGTACCTTCGATCGTCCCTTTCAACAGTCTGACCCCCGTTAATGCGTGTGTATGTATAGTCTTTCCAAACACCTCAACCCCCCCCCTTCCTCCTTCAATCAGCTGATTCGTAAATGACATTTGGACTTGATTTTTCATTTTAATACGATAATAATGTCCCGTTTAGATTTGCCGACTGATGCACATAATATGTATATATACGACTCTGCTTCGCTTCGCTAAAAGCGTTTCTATTGGTGTGAAATCCCGGGCTAAGAGAAGCAAGTAATCTGAGAGAATAAGGGCTCGATCGACGTGCCACACGATTAGACGATTATAAGTCAAGTCGTCGTCTGTCTCATTTACACACGGAAAAATTATCTAGTAAAACGTTGCATTTTTTTAATTATTTTAAATCCTCATTCGCTAATAATAACGTCATTATTATTAATATTATTATTATGCTCATTATTTTATTTTATCAATTTATTGTTTCGTCCCCATCCTGTTATCAAGTTTAATAATTAGCTTCAATTTTGTATGTATATATTTATATATATATTTATATGTATAATATTAACATTTAATGTATATAACATCGGTAGATAATTTTCAAAGACTTAATTAAAGGGTTATACAATCACTTGTTATCATACATACTTCTTATTTATTTTTTGTTTGTTTGTTTGTTTCGTGTTACCGACGGCCGGCCGCCGACGATTCGTTACTATACTTCTCACAGCGAACATGTACTGGCAATGTAACGTGTTAATGTAACCGAATGTACAAATCTATACTTTGTTTCTCTCGAAAAACCCAAATTTTTTTGTTTAAACTTATTTACTTCTCGTACAAGCGTCTTCATAATTTTTCCAATTATTAAACATTTCGTGAAATAGAACGACGACACCAGCTGATCACTACAATAATCGAATACAAAAAAACAGAAGTGTGTAAAACGAGTACGTTGGTGGTACAATATACGTGTGTCGTGTGTGCGTGTGTTTATAACAGTATAATGTTTTTTTTTTCAAGATGAGCTGCGAGAGCGAGAGAGATAGATATATAATGGAACAATGAACGTTTGCTTTTTTTATTTTCCTCTTTATTATTTCATTTCTCGTAATATATTTACATCGGCATAACCGTAACGAAGCGTCGCCCCGCCGTCCAAGCTTGTATTCTCTAGCTCTCGTTTTTCCCCCTCCCCCCCATCATCGATCGTTCGATTTCTCCAAATACGCGGCAATTAGTCTTATCGCGGAGATAAAACGAAAAAAAACACACACACAGTGCTACTCCCGTTTAAAACATCGCTCTCGATTACATCGCTTTCTTCCCCCTAACGTGTACACTGTTGTATTTATCTAGACTTTATTGTTGCATGCCGTCGCGCGAGCGGCTAATCCAAGCCGGTCTCCTCGTCTATTACTCTATACGGATGATGGGCGCGTGTACGTATCAAGAGGCGGGTCGATCCGAACGCTCGGATCGATGAGCGCTTTAGAGGGAGGCCGACTCGGCGTGTTTCTAGGAGATGGGAGGGGGGTGGGACTCGGTGTGGAGTGCGAAACAAACGCAATCCTCGGATTAACCGTTCGCCCAGAGGGACGTGCTGATACACACGAGAAGCCAGTCTCTCTCCTGCCTACACCCAGTCTACCCTTGTGCACTGCGACGTGGATTTGTGTGTAAGATTGCAAACGTCGGTATGTGTGTTAGTGTGTGTGCTTTTTTTTTTTATTAGTGCCTGGCGAACGATCGAGACTATACAAGAGCCGTTTGCTGGATGGATCCTCTGGTGCTGGGCGAGTCGCTGGCTGCTGTTGCTCGTTGTTGCTGCTGCTGGGCCATTCTTCCCCCGTTGACGACGACTCGTGCGCGCGAGGAGCTTCGAAAGCTTGGCGTTGCCCCCCTCGCCCACCCCACCCTTGCTCTCTTTTTCTCTTATATCCTTTGTCACTGTTTTTCTCTCTTTGCTGCCCACCTAAAACCCTTTTTCTCCCCCCCCCTGCACCCGCACCCACCCCGAGCCTTGTGCCAATTAATCACGCGTTTTCCTTTTCTTTTTTCTTTCTCCCCCCCTTCTTAGTCCCACCCCCGCCCCTCTCTTCTTTCCCTTTTCATCCCTCGCACTTTCTCAACTCGATTGTGTGTTCGTATTTCGTGATTATTCCGCCTCATTTCCCCCGATGGCGTTCGCTGAAAATAACCCAGTGCCACAGGCTTTAGATGGTTTGTCTTGACTCAAGAGTCGCTGATGGACTGTTAAGTTTTTTTTTTCTGATATTGTATTGACGGTATATAGAATCATTTATCCCGGGCGTGTTTTTTGTACATCTGATAATATACGATGTTTAAGTTTGCTGATAATAAATAGGCATGCATTATATATAATAGATATATAGATATATATATAAAATATTGTATACAAGTGTATAATATTGTTGTATTCGTGGCTTTTTTTGTTTAAGTCTCGAGCTTCAGCGAGTCTAATGATTTGGTTATTATTATTGTCCATCAGTTTGTTGCCTTAGTTACTATTAACATGCAATACTTAAATTCTAGAAAGAAAAAACGTTCATTCCTTAATTTGACAGATGATTATGATTAAGTATACGCAAAATTTTATTCAACCTCGTTAAAAACACGAATTTGTTTACGTTCTTCTTTAAACTTTGATCGTTTTATTCGAATTTGAATAACAACATATGCAAAAACAGATTCCTAGTTAATCAAGATTAAAGAAGAACGAAAAATCTACGAATAACAAAGATCTTTTATTAAAATTCCAAGATTGTGCGCAACATACAATCATGCGATCAGATTTTTTTTTTAAATCACAAGCCATGCACGTAAGCTACGTATCTATACATATAATTTTGAATAAGTACTTAGTGACAGTTAGTACACACCAACAAAGCTTTCGCTTAAAGCACGAAGGTCGTCCCAGTTAAAATGTTTAAGAAAAATGTAAGTATTAACATGTCACACATAATGTTTACAAGTGATTTGTTTATTGTCGCTCGAGTATTATAGATAAACATGCTAGAAATGTTGAGAAGAAAAAAGTAAGCTGAAAACTTGATAGCGAGTGAAGAAAATAGTTTTATCTTTTGCATAGGAAATTCGATTTTTTAAATGTATATTTTATTTACCAATTGAATTTTTAGAGTTTCACTCGCTATTCACAAAAATATTTGAAATCGCTCATACAAAGCTTGAGCAATGTAGAAAATTGTTAGTTTTTAAAAAAAAAGTTACTTTTTTAGGTTTTCAATTTGACTTTACTAAAGATTCAAAAGAAAATTCGGTGAAATTGTGAGAAAAAGGTGGAGAAAAGAAATATAAGTAATAAAGTTTTAAAGAATAAAGAGAAAATGTACATAGCTTACCGTATCAAGTAGAGTAGACGAATAAGGTTCGTTAAAGAGAGTATCGGTTCGATAGAAAGAAGAGCTTAAAGATACACTGTTAAAGGACTTGTTTGTCGTGTTGTGAGTCTTTTGCATTTGAATGCCTGGCTTTTTGACGTGCTTTGACTTGACTTGATATGCATATAACTCTTTTTCTTTTATTTGTCGGAAAAGTCCAGACATTCAATGCCTGGGACCAGCTTCAGAAGAAATATGGGAAGTGGGGTTTAGTTGAAACAGACAGACACATAACAACATCATAGGCAGTTTTTAGAAAACGCAGTACACAGTATATTGTGTATATCGTGTCATAAGTTTTTGATTTTTTTTTTGTTCAGTTTGCGACGTATATGTATAAATGTATTTAAAAAAAATACGTTGTTTTCTATTTAAAAAAAAAAAAATATTTTCGAGTCATCGAAAAAAAATCGCAGTACCATAATCCTATTATTGTGTTTTTTAAATTACTTAATGTACGGGATACTCTGAAAAATTCCTCCCTGAAAAAGTATATAATTTTCCTATTTGATTAAAACTTGTCATTACGCCCATATTATTGTGGAGTGAATGTTTGTGCCTCGGTAATAGATTGATGTTTCATTTTATCAAAAAATATTCGTTAAAAATTCGTTGTTGTCTTTGAAATAATTTGTTGCATGAGTTATGCCGTGTTGAGAGTTTGTTTCTTCGCAATTTAATAACGATTCTACGGTTAAAAATAAACAAAGCTATCGAGACCAATGAAAAATCTCGAAAACGAGACAAGCGTGATTTCAAATGTTTAAATTGTAAAACTCTGACTCAAGGGGCTTCTGCATGAACCCTATGCGAAAATTCCCGATTCGAAAGTAAAGATGTATGTATAATCAACAGATATAATTGTCACCCGTAATGCCTAAGGCCTAATCAAAAACTCTATTTAATCATCGAACGAAACAAAATAATTCTATTTTATACCATGCCTTGTCTAAATGAACGCTGCTAAGACACGCGTTAAACACAATCAAATGCTACTGTTAACGTTAAATAAAGAGAAAAGAGAGATGGACAGAGAGATGGACAGAGAGAGAGAGAGAGAGAGAACATAAATAAAATGAAAAAAGTCGAGAAAACGAGGAAAATTTGTAAGTAAATACAAATGATAAATAACGGATCAATTTGAAATTGGTCCCTCTCGAGTCTGGGAATTTTCTTTTGTCAGAGTTGTGTTCACTGTAGTTCGTACAGAGACAGATAGGCGACAGAATACATCAGCAAATCTATATATAGAAAACGATAGAGACAAAATATACAACGGTACATTGATCCAGTGATTCCTAAGGAATATGTTGACCTTTGAAAAACAAAAAGATCGGCAAAACGAGTTAATTACAGAATTAAAAAAAAACAAAACAAAACAATCAACAATATGTAACATTCATTTTCAAATATAGGACTTTAGATATATATTACAGGTAAGGTTAACAACCTACACAGTTAAAAAAATATAGACACAATGTCGCGTTTTTTGTTTGTTTGCTACCTGACTCACTCACACAACAAATCTCTTCCACCTTCAGCGCGCCTACATGAAGTTTGCTAAACGAAAAAAAGAGAAACATAGAAAGTCACACGTTAGAGGCGGTTAAATCTTGTATTTTCTTTTTTTGTTTTTTAAGGGCAAGATGTTCTTGAGCAATACAAAAACTTTATAATACTCATATGTACAATTTTTGTTGTAGCATGTGTAGCTTAATGATTTATTGCATTTTTGTTATTTCATCTTGTTTTTCACTTTTTTTTAAGTTGCTTGTGAAATAGAGAGATATATATTTGGAAGAGCTTAGGATTTACGTCAGAGTTAAAGGCTTAATATCTAGATAACAAAACGTTGCATGAATTTGATTGTTATTAATATGAGTTTAATAAAAATTTCAAATCAAAACGTAAGATTTTTCCAGACTTCAACTCTTTTCGTATCCTTGAAAGTATACGTATTAGTAGTATATTGATTAAGCATCAGTTAGATCTTATTCGCATAAACATATTACGAAAGTCATAGTATTTATGTCAGTTTCCCCGTGCAAATGCAGAAATCGAACACAATATTGATACGCAATATCGACAAGTTCAGACTCTTATATCTGGGCTCAAAGTCTTATAATATATATATACAAGCATTATGCACAAGAGGCGCATTTAATAAAAATATGTGCAGTTAGTCCAAAAAAAAAAATAACAATATGACGATGTAAAGTTATTATCACGATAAGTCCACGAAAGAAAAAGAAAAGGTCATGACATGGACAAGATAAGTTAGAAGACTTCCAAACAAAGCGAATGCGTGGAGAAAAGTATAATAAGGAAAAGAAAGATTAAAAAAAATGAAATAAAGAGAGAGCGAGTGAGAAGAAATCGACTGACGCGCAAAAAGTGTCGAGTTAATAGCAGAATTCACTGTTGGCGAACCTGCTGCAGACAATTTTTTTTTATCAATTAGCCTAGGGTCGCCAATAAGGGGGAGTAAAAAAGAGAGTTCGGCGGAGAGAAAGACTTGAACGAACATCTGTATTCGTCGGGGAAGGTACGGCGAGATACATCGACGTACACATAACACTGAATTTTGGACATTAAACAATTATATGTGGCCAATATTAGAGGTAGGACAGTTATTATGTAAAACGCAGCGCTGTACTTACAGACAATGATGGCCATGATGATTAGTCCGATGACGCCCATAATTATCATCATCTTGGCAACGAAAAATAAACAAACAATGCATTAATAGCCATGTTAAGTTTATACAATTTTTTTTTAATATTAAATTTTCATGTGAAAAAAAACCGTTTTCTATCGATTTCACAGGCTTATTAATTACTTTCACTTTCGCGCACTAGATAAATTATCAATGAAGCAAATAATCCGGAAATACTTTCGCGCCATCGAACAGAAACCCTATATCTAACGAGTTTAGTTTTTATTAGTACAAAAGTTAGCTTTAATGTACATTAAATAAAAAAAATGAAGAATAAAATTACCTTCAAATTTTGAAGCCAGAATTTTCTCTTCAATTTTCCTGCTTGCTGTTCAAACTGTGACGCACCTTGCTGGAGCGCATCTGCAGAAGAAATATAAATTGTAATAATTTTTTTTTAAAGTTCATTGATATCATTTATTTAATTAAAATTTAATTGAGCAATTTTACTACCTTAATAATTGATTTTTTTAACGTTATTAATCAAATAACAAAGGTGAATAATAACTATGTTTTTCAAAGAGTAGTTATTCACTGGTAATACTTTAAAAGGCTCTTTGTTTAAAGACAAGCAGTATTTTACCTTACGAACATTTGCTTATCTTAATTGACTGTCAATTAAACACTAAAATAACTACTATTTTTACTTTTTTTCCCCGACATTTTTATATTGTCATCTTTCTTAAGCACCGTATTTTCAGCTTTCCCTTTTTTGTCTTTTAAAAGCCCCTAAACAATCATTTAGCGCTCATAAATTGTTCAGGAGCCGCGCGAGTTTTATCGATTTTTCCCAGGGCGCGGAAAAAGCAACGATATACTGTCAAAGCGATTCCCGTCACTGAAAACAAGCCAAGAAGCTATTGTAGCGATCTGACGTTTTCCTCGTATATTATTATTAGAATTCGATGCTCCAAATTGCCTTGCTCGCCGCTACAATTTCGTTAATTAACCAAACCCATTCCGCTCATATTTGACATTTCGAAAAAGACTCGTGCATTTTCTCCTCGCTCTACTAACTCAGTTTTCCCGATCAATTCCCCCTGTTAAAAATACTCGTCACGTAATTCTTCGCCATCATTGTCGTGAAGAAAAAAAAACAGACGCGTAAACAAAGAGCCCGCATAACGCCTCTCGGATCATTAAAATTCCAAGCGCGGAGAGTGAAAACAACTTGCCAACGGAGAAAACAAAAAAACAAGGGGGTATACTCACCAGCTCGGTCGTCGAGTTCCGAGAGCTTCTGATCGCGCTCCAGCACCTTCTCGACGTTCGTCTTCATGATGTCGACGACCTCGTCGACCTGTGCCTGGGTCTGCTGGAGTCGCTTCTGGGCTGCCACCTGCTGGGGAGTTCTCGGTCCGCCAACGATCGCCCCATCCCCGCCAGCTTCGGGTGCCCCTGGCGGTCCTCCAGGTGCACCGGGGGCGAGTCCGCCTCCCTCGGTTGCCCTGCGATAGCCCCCCGATCAAAGGGCCCATTATTAGTATCGAACCACAACAGTAGACCTGCCTATCGTGTGATTACTGTAATTACCCTTCCTCGCCTTCTACCTGCTCTTGCGCCTCGGTATTCTCGCTATTTTCGGTATTTTCAGTATTTTCAGTATTTTCGCTTTTTTCTGTTTTTTCTGTGTTTTCGGGTTTTTCGCTATTCTCCTCCATTGTGTAGTGTTATATGATTTTTGATCGCACAGGGAAACTTTAAATTTTGTGTGTTGTGTAAACTTGTGTATACGGCCCCCGGTTTAAACTGCTTTTTTTGTAGGAGAGAAAAAAAAAGTTTGAGAATATGTACATATTATTATTTTATCATGTTCTTGTTTTTTTTTAAACTAAATTGGATCTAGAAAAAGGCCGTTGTAGCTTAGCTTGCTGTGAAGAAAAGACTCAAAGGCTTCAAGCACTGGTCTCGTTCGTCTAACGAGACGGACCCCTGCTATACATGTTATCAATGCACAAAGGAAATAATTCAGTGCTTTTTGCTATAGATTTGCTAAAATTTTGTAATATAGTGAAATAGTTTGTGTACGTTATTCGAAAAATATTTGATAAAGAGATATATTTGAAAAAATGGCGTATAGTAATAGTCTAACTTTAACTAATAAGCAATTATAAAATATGACGATCTAAACAATATTGTATCCGTCATTTTAAATGACTAATTGAACTAGATAAGAATATTTAGGTTAGCTGTAATATATTTAACTTAAAGCTATAGTGTAGGGGGGATGTAAGGAGAAAATTTACGAAATATTAAAAATTTAAATATAATCACAAATTTAATCGATAAAAGCCTATAGGTAATCAATTTTAGTTTGCATTATTAAAAAATAGATACTTCCAATCTTCTGTAAGCCCAATAGAGGTACAATTTACAGCAAAGCTTTGTCAAAGAGGCATTGTATTCGGAACAAAAAAAAAAACAAATATTAATATGTAAAGAAGAAATCTGGAAAAAGTAGTATTTACGTTTACTAATTTACCTAATTAGCATCGTGCATTAAGCAATCCCGCACGTGTATAACGTTATATTCGTTTATGAATAAAATTTCACGGCGAAATAACAACGTCCCATTGTCGCAGCCCACGCGAATGTCGGAAAATGCGGGTATTAAAATGTACGCGAATCTAATTTATTTGAGCGCGAGAGCACGTAGGCCAACGTATATACGGTTATGCGCGTATCGTATGACGAGAAAGAAGCATTGTTGCGCACAGAGGCACAACAATGCCTGTTATATGGTTTGGTTGGTAAAAAAAAATTCGCGAAAAAATACGAGTGACAACCCAACAGCCTTCCCAACGTCATCTACTTGCTCACGGCAGATATCCTATTCTTGAGAATAAAAAAAGTTCTTTGACCCCGTTCGATGGAAAAGTTTTAGCCAATGAAATTAATAAAGAGAAAAAAAGGAACAGCCGAATCGCGTATACGACTTTGTACTTTTCTCGTGCGCTATATATCTAAAAACTTTTCTGCGCTTGATTCATTTAGGATATTCCGGGAGAGATTCGATGAGTAAAACAAGCCCGTAATTGTAATTTTCTGTATCTTGAGAACAGACGTAAACTTCCACCTGTTCTCTTTTTTCTGGTCACGGGTTTGGATAGCAGTGCCAAGATATCGTGATAAAAACACGAGTTACGCCATTGATCAGATCTAAATATAGAAATGCGGGAATGACGTCTGACGGATCTACGTTTTCGGGATTAACCTCCTCATATTTTCCGCAGCTTTGTTGCTTGCTGCCTCTTCTAAGCCCGTCTTCACTTTTATTCGTATGTTAATTGTCAAAGGTATAGAAAAATAATTTATTTCCAGACGATCCTTATACCGTTTCAGTAGTAACAGTCCGGGCATGGCCAGACGCGATTGTATTTCATTTCGTTTGAAGGTAGAATAAACGTGACCTCGAAACAATGAACAATACAATTCGGCGTTATTTCCAATTAGCAATCGAGGAAAGTTCAATTTCAGGAAAATCCAGCGATTACGAGCTTACCCGTAGTTTATTTCGAGCAATAATCTAATTATAATCCAGAACGCCAGTGTAGACAACCCCCGAAGTAAACTCGTTACAATCTAACGCTGCTAATCAAGCGAGCTATTTGCATTCGTTATTCAACGGTAAAGCAGCCGAATCCCAACGCCTTTCAACTGCAGCTTACGCGCTCGAATATTTTGAGGTCGGCTCGATAAAGCTTCGAAAATGAGAAAAGAGCGACTATCTATCTCATCGTCAATAGTAGCATTACAATAATCAATAAAAATTGCCCGTCACGCCTCCTGCAAAAAGACTACATAAAAACGCAAGTGATTCTCGTCTACGAATAATCTCGGACGCAGTTTTATAAGAACGAGACTAAAATCAAGAGTAAACGGCGCATAGCCCAAGCCGTTATATTCCGCTAGGCGATCGATTTTTTTCGCGGCCGCACCAGCGTCTCCACCGCCGCTGCAGCAGCGGAGCTGAGTCGCAGGATCAGTAGTAACAGTCATAACAAGTCGGGCATAGGATCGTCCCTCCCCCAAAAGCTCCCCTCGACTATCTCCCCGTATAGCATTGCCGTCGCTCAACCACAGACGCACGAGGGTCTAGGGGTCAAGCTTCTCTCTCTCTCTCTCTCTCTTTATCATCCAGTAGCCCTCCCCCCGGTGTATGTGACGCGGCGTGGCCTATACGACGCCGTTGCCAGCCCTGCCGATACTAGCGCGCAAGAAGAAAGAGAGAGAGAGAGAGAGAGAGAGAGAAAGAGGGAAATCGATTGGGCGTCAAGCCTAGGACAAACGGCAAGAGGGCGCGAGCCGAGAGAGAAAGCTCTCTCTCTCTCTCCGGGAAATTGCGCCTCAAAATACACGGCTCCGTGAGCAGCCTCGGCTACTCGCGCGTGGCCGATTTCCGCTGCTCCCCTCCCGAGAGAGAGAGAGAGAGAGCGTCAGCCACCCTCGCAGAGAGCTCTAGCCTGCTCTCCCCCTCCTCAGGGCAGCAGCAGCGACCGGCGTAGATATACCGTCCGTGTGTTTGGCCGCGATTCGTTAAGCGCCCCCCTCCCCATCTTCCCCTCCCCCTCCCGGCGTTCTCGCTACGACGATCGATCTCTCCAGCACTTGCCTCGGCGCGCTCTTCCTCTCCGCGCCCTCTCTCTCTCTCTCTCTCTCCTCTCGCGACTACCCTCGGGCGGCTGCTCGCGGAGTATGGATTCTTTCACTTCTTCTCTATCCCCACGGTCTTTCCCGCGACCCCCTTTTTCCTCCCGTAGTTCACCTTCCGAATTCTCGTTTGGCCTCCCCCCCCCCATACGCGCGCACAGGGCACGTATAGCACGCGGGCTTTCCTAAACATCCTCTTTCTTCGCTTCCGCATTACGGAGGGAGGGCCCCGAAGTCTCACGGCGATAAAGCATATCCCGTACGGACACACATGCGCAGAGTCACGCGCTTTCCTCCCTCCGACGTAAAAAAGAAAAGACGCTTTTTTATACCCCGAAAAATTTCAAGAGCGCACGCACACGGGCTATGCCCCCCCCCCGCGAATATTTGCGCTTCGTTACGCAATTCTCGGCTGAATGATTTGCTGCGGGAGGCTTTAAAAAGAAGAAGAGATATCCCTCGATGACGCATACTCGTTTCAACGTTCAATGTTAGGAGGCTTGAACCGAATTTTCCAAGCTCTCTCTCTGGATCCACGTTCTACATCCGCCGTTTTCATTATCCATCGATCGAGAGTAGAGTGAGAGAGAGCTTTCTCTCGCTCCGCTTCTGCGTCGACGCCAATGCGTTATCAGACCGAAAATTACACCGAGCATCTCTCTCCGACACACCCTCGAGCCACCCCCGCATTACGAAGTCTCGCCAAATCCCGTTTCCCATTAATTGCATTATCGCGAAACTCTCTATTCCCCTTTACTCCCCCCCAGCACAACGTCCCTCTTTCATTCGCGAAAGCTCTCTCGGTCAAGCCAACCACCACCCTTGCCCCGTAGGTAACCTCCGAGCCCCCTGCTCGTGGGTGGCGGTGATAGGGGTTGGATCGCGCGTGGGCAGAAATTTCGGGAAAGCAGGGGATTCCCCCGTAAGCCAAGCGCACCTGGGGGAGTCCCTCCTCGTGGAAGACACAGCCTAGCAGGAGAAGAGATATAATCGAAAGTCGAATAGGGTAGTCTAGAAGTATAGGTGTGTATGCGAGTGTGTTGTCTGTCTGTGTGTGTGTGTGGGTCTAGGAGCTCGATGGCGGTGCTGCTGCTTTGCTATCGACGCGGCCGTGAGAGTGGCATGTAAGCTTGCGCGCTTGCGCTCGGGCGTACCGAGAGAGAGAAAATGTCGGCCGGCCGTACGTAAGAAAAGAAAAGAGTGCGGTGCGAGGCTAACCGGGTGCTACTCACATGCTTTCTCCTGCTGCTGCTGCTACTCTGTCGAGCTAGTGCACCTCTTCCCGACCGCTATACTCTGATCCTGCAGGGGATGACGAGCCTAGAGCTGCTCTACCGGGCTACGCCGGCTCCTGCGTCAGCTCCTGCTCTCCGTTCACTGCGGCTCTAGACGCTGCACGCGTGTAAGAGGGAGACAAGGGATCGGGGGAAGAGAGAGAGAGGGGTAGGCCTGCGACCCGGACGGCGGTCTTACGTGCGCGTCCCGAGAAGCGATATCTCGGAGCGCAGCGTCAAGAGAGGCACACACGCGCGACGATGTGCGCTGCTGCTGTATGGGGGGGCTACTGTATAGCGAGTAGGTGAGCGAGAGAGAGAGAGAGAAAGGCTTCCGGAGCAGCGAGCCCGCCGCTTGCGACTGGCCGACCGGTCGCGGCAGCGCCAGCCCGCTGCGCTGGTATTGATAAATTTTCCCGACTATACGACACACGCACGCACCGAGCGCCACCGCCGCCGCCGTTTTGCTCCTGTCGACGCTGCTGCTGCTGCTTAGGCTCGCGGGGACTGGAGCGCCGACGAGCAGCGGCCGCGCACGCGCCCTTACGACAGCCACCCTCCCTGTACTCGAGAGCAGCCCCCTCGCCTCTCGTTCTCCACCCCTTCGTACCTTTGACTCGAGGCTCTCGATGCTATCGACCCTCGATTGCCGAGTTCATCCCTTTGCGCGGGCTTACTTCGAACGAGCTTTATATAGGAATGCTGATGAAGCATCAGGGATCGGTTGGTATTCGAAATCGAAACGGTATCATCAGAAATAACGATCAACAGAGTACGTCGAGAAAAAAAAAGGAAAATATGAGAGGTGTAGCGGAGGGGCTAACGATACATCAGCGAGACTATGCATCTCTCGGTCAGTGATGATCGAGACTCTCGAGAGTGTGGGAATGAAAGGAGAAGAGATAGCTTACAGATGACACTGGAAAGGGGAGGGGGCGAATATGATAAGTGCGCAAGCGCTTCCCTCGTGTGTATCCATCGGACTGCGGGGAGTCGATAAAGCGCCAGCAGCTCTCCTCCGCATAGCCAGCGCAGATGCACCTCCTCATCCCTTTAGGCTGAGGAGAGACACTCCTCTCCTCAGCTTTTGCAGACACACGCACGTGACAGCGCGGCACAGCACGTGTTTTCCGAACGTAAACGATATTCTCTTTCTTTGGCTCGTTCCGGCGAATGTAAGAACGATTCGGTTTTGTGCATCGTCGAGGCCTTTTCTGTCGGCGCCGCATCAGCGATCCCCGCATAATTTTAGCAACGGGCCCTTGGCGAAATCGATCGCCCTCGGGATACGTCTCTCGGCTTTAATCGATAAATGCACCTCTCTCCCTCGTGTGTGTGTGTGTGACCGCGTCGACGCGTCCGCGAGTAAGAGAGAGAAGGCAGCTTTTAGAGAGAGAGAGATGCTGGATATCG
The DNA here is from genome assembly GCA_030522585.1 of Anagyrus pseudococci. NCBI lineage: Eukaryota > Metazoa > Arthropoda > Insecta > Hymenoptera > Encyrtidae > Anagyrus > Anagyrus pseudococci. The sequence continues at coordinate 93,004 of JAPYYQ010000218.1, forward strand.
ATCTCTCTCGGCGCTCCACCTCTTGATCCTTGCCATTTTACATCGAAAGGAACATCCTCGAATTCGATCGTTCTGAATTTAATTATTCGCGTCCCGTCAACGCCTTACAAGGGTACAACACGCAGTCGAAAAGAAAATCACTTCGGCATTTATAAACAATTCAATACAACGGAAAGCATTCGTCACGAGCGCGTCAGAATGCTTAACACTACATCCCCTCGGCCGATCTAGCCGTAATTTGTAAGACTCGGGGGCCGATCAAGCTCGCGCGTGTTCCTTTGCCCGAGTTCGTTGATATTTAATAATTAACGAAGCCGAACTATTTTTATACCAGCTCGACCTTCCCCCTCCCCGGCGATTTTTCGTGAGCGCACGCAAACTATATATGCTTTTCAATGGGCTTGCTTATATTTATTCCATCGGAGTATACATCGATCTATGTCTGTGTCTAGAACAGAAACGTTTGTGATTTAGGAAATTTGGGAGTGCGAATGCATATTGTTACGTGTATTTACTACGTTGAGCTTGGAGAACAATTATCGGCTACTTTTCCTTCTGGTGAAGCGATAATGCGATCATAGAGTACGACACTGTTAATTTGATCAGCTGCAAAATGATTTTCTTTTAGTGTGAGGTGCTTAAGGTAGGCGTGCTAAAACGCGTTGGCTTGTGTTTATTACTCTTCCTGCAGTTTCCAAGCTCATGATGTAAAAGCCACCGGCTGACAGAATGCAGGGTTTGATGGATCGTAGCATCATGAATTTCAGCAGTTTTTTCGATTTTTCCGATATGTTGTACCATCTTATGGAATATCTGTTGGGATTTAATGTTTAAGCTAGGATGCTGGTTTGTTTACATGAAAAAATGCGGGTTATTTACTTACAGGTGCAAAAAAATGTCGGCAGCCGTGTCGGTAACGTACTGGCCCATGGTACTCAGATACAACAAATGAAGTATCGAACAGAATATCAAAACTGAACTTCTTAATATCTCCGGTATCTTTTTAGCTTCTTCCAAAACCTTAAAATTTACGAAATAATTTAAAATTGCTTAAAAAATATTTTTAGTCTGCAGTTATATTGAATTTTTATCTACGTAAATAACGCCAAAACCATCGCAAGGTACGAGAAGGCCCAGTAACATAAGAAAGGAGAATGAAAAAATCGACTTGATTTTTTCTAAAAACCTGCGTAAATATATCGTCATTATTACTGTAAAACAAACAATTGCATTCGAAAATTTAAGGAAACTCAACTGATAAGCTCTTTCGTGAATCTTAATAGCCGAGATAATCGTGGCGTAAACAAACTCATCCTCGCTGGCGTGATTTGCGGCTTTGCTCAATCGAAATCTGAAAGATTCATAAAAATCGTGAACGAAAGTAACATTATTATCTTATCCAAAACATAATTAAGCTGTACTTGACAATTTTGAAAAGCCCGATACTTTGCAGTACGAGCATAATGTAAGTAGTGTCGACGGTGAAGAGCAGCATGCAAAATACGTAGGCGTATATAATGTAGACCAACTGTATTTCGTAATAATACTCGTCTAAATCGACGAAAAACTCGCCGTGGGCAAAAGTCGGTTTGGGCCTCGATTCGTTCAATGGTATGATGAGGTCGAGAACTGTACTCGACCACAGATAGCAATGTACGGTGGAAAATGTTGCGACAATGGTAAGCCCTGAAAATGCGAAATTTAGAGACGTTGGAAGGGATTACGTTGACGATTAAGAAATTTATTGATTACCGATGAAAAAGTAAACGACTTGCTTCGAGCGTTTGGCGTAAAACTTCATTATTTTCGCTTCTTCCTCGTCTTCGAGCGATGACCAAACTTCGGCCAGTGACAATAGTGCAGATTTCATCTGCAAATATGTTATTTTATCAAATTTAAAAAAAAAATTAATTCAAATGCTTCGAATATTTTACATATATGAAATATACAATTCACCTTGTTTTCAAATACAATAAAAGGACCATACTTTACGAGCATTATACATATCCCCAGCAGAATCTCAAGATCTTCAAAGCAGAAAGTTACGTTTATCGAGCACCATTTCTTCATGCCGTAAACCTAAAGTAAATAATCTAATTGAAATAATAAAATTCTTTTTGGCTAAGACAGGCAATTATAATCTTACGTGAGTTACAGCCGAGAATAACAAAAACGAAAAGATAAAAAGTCGTCTTTTCATTTTTTCCATCTTCGTCTGAGTCGGCCACACGCCTACGAGTCGCAAAAGAAGCGCGTTCAATTCAAAATATTCGTTTTCATACAATTCCAACATTTCTCGAGTTTTTAATAAATTTAACGTATTTTCTCGTAAAATAGCTGGACGCCGAATGATTTTTTAGCTTCATCGAATTTCTAGCCAGTATTAATATTTCTTAGGTCTATTATTCTAAAACCCTTCTACAGAAATTTAGCATAGGGTCACATTGAGTTTATTCAAATAAATGCTCTTCATAGAAATATCCTTCTGAAACGTTTCGTTATTTATGGCAGGTGTTGATTCCGGTCGCATTGCATTATAATATTTTGATATCGATATGGTTAAGTATTCAGTTAAAAAACCGACTGTAAAGAATCTGTTGAATTATCTTACAATTTGCATGCATAATTCATTGGACTTTGTTGCCTGCTGACAATTTTAAATCTTCAAAGATCGAACTGGTTGTTTGTTCTTTGAAGATTTAAAAACAATCGAGGTCTGTATAATTTTATTTACTTAACTGTGCATATTTAATATTCCTTTTATTTAATTTAAAAAGAAATAATTGAACTCACGAAAAATTTTGTTGTTGACATAATTAACAGCATATTTATTGATCTGCTCTGTTATTTTTACATTGGCTTACATTACAATTCAAACAAGTACAAACTTTTATTTCTTGTTTTTTTTCATAATTTCATACTTTTATTTATTGGTATTGACGGTTTTGTATATTACAGAATTTTCAACTTTTACATGTATACAGGACTTTATTTATATTTGACACTATGAATTATCTTTAATTATGTTTCACGTTTTTACAGTCATATTTAATTATAGCTTCAGACTTTGTATATCATCATTCAACATCATTTCATGCAATGAAAACATTCATTTCTCTCTATTCATCTATTTTATTACAAATGTCGCGACATTATAATAAAAATCTACTGAAGCGCCATAAGATTACCGTGAAATCACGTAATCTAATGGTACAATTGAAGCCGCAAAAATTTATTTTTCAATCTTAAAGCGCATTATCCACAGACTCTTTATATGCTGCTAAGAGCTTGAAGTTATTTATGTAAGCCTCATTAGTACCTACACATTTCTTCATTTACTTTATTATAATAATGGCAAGTTTTAATAGAGATTATTAAAAAACTAAAATTTTCAGGTTTTTTTTGTGAATTTGAATGAGTGCTGAAGTAACTATTGAAACAAATAAATTACTATTTTGAATATTAATTTTTTAATACAGATGGTTATTAGATTGATCATTATTTATCTAAATACAATAAAAATAACGACTTTTAAAATATTATCCAGTATTAATTAACTTATTTATAATACCTTGGTAATGAAATATACAAACATTATTAATTATAATCTAAAAATATATAAAATTTAAATTCATTAGTGTATAAATTTAAATTATTAACAAATCACAATAGTGGCACTATTAATAAAATCTGAGATATCAACAATCTCTTCTGGTAAATAGAAAAATAAATAATTATGTAAACTTCTGAATTAGTTGATCATAGATAAGTACAACTTAATTTAAACAGTCACAGTGAAATTAATTATTTTAGAGAGTCGTTGTCAGTAGCATAGGTTGAAGTAAATCCTAAGGTCAGAGAATTATTAAAGGAGCTTCCGAACTCCTTTTAGCATGCCTCCACTCATTGAGATCAGCTAATATTTTCCTGCCATACATAGTATGCAGTTCTCTAAATGACATTTTTGTTCTGGGTATGTTTTCAGTTCGACCAGGAGCTGACCTAACACTTTGTGATCTGTGATGTGACTCTGGCCTATTGAACGGATTATGTCTTTGTCTCGGAGGAGGTTTTGGCACTTCTGTGGGTGGGGTAACTACAGTCTCCTCTTCAACGGCATCCAGTTGTCGCTGTAGTTCAGCAACCATTAATTTCATGTAATCATAGCTAGCACAAGCCAACGCTTTCATCCATTGTTCCATTGATTCCTGCAATTAAAAAGTAACAAAACTAGTAAGTATAAAAGCTACATAAACAAAGCAGATCAAGTCAACTGAAGCAACAACAAAATAAGAGGCGAACCTGCGACTCCGCAGCCAAGTGGTAACTCCTGTTGCCAGGTCCATGAAAGACTATTTTAAAGCCAAACTGCTCCTCGTCCTCGGCGAGCTCGATCGTGCATCCCTCGAGGACGATCATGCCGATGGGCTCCTTGTCGCCGCGCCTGTCGAAGTAGAACAGTATGTTGCCCTTGAGAACGAACCAGCGCCTCTGGTAGCCGCGGTTCACCTCGCCGCGCTTGTTCAGCCAGCCCTCGCGGTCGACCGGCGTGGCCGAGGTCGCGAACGCGACCATGTTCTTCTCGTTGCACTTCATCGTCGCGGGGCGCGCGCCCGGGGTATAAACGCAGCCCTCGGCACGCGCCTCCCGACGACCACTTGTTCTACTGTAATCTGCCCGGGGCTATGCGTGCCCGGAGTATATCCAAGAATCCTCCTACTGTATACTCGGCGAACGATCACTGCGTATTTGCACTCCGTGGTCCAGCCAAGCCAGCGACGATCTTAGTACTCGTCGACGATTGGCCGCTCATTTATAAATAAGACGAGCGAGATTAGCCGAGGGTGAGTCATTGCCGTTCGATTGACAGCGCACCACCTGTGACACCCTACGACAATCCCTCCGCGCCAAGTTTCCGTGTAAACAACGCCAATGCTCCGATTTTGATTTAAAGGTTACGGCGATTGCTAAAACGTAAACGTACTCCAGATATTTCTATTTCGCGTTCCTATAACGTTCCGCGTTCCATGTTTATTGTTATGTTCGAAATCATCTGTTAACTTTCCAAATAACGAAAATATCTTAATTGATGCTGGATATTTTTCTCAATCCTTACGTAATCTAAAGAATAATCTTTAAACGTTTTTCAGGGGTGTTCGATTGGAATTCAGAAAACAATCGTCAAACAATAGGATTGTTAAGAAAAATATATAGACAACAGTTTAAAGCGACTGTGCTGCCGTTAGTTATCAGCTTTGTATTGTCGCAATTGAAGAGAGCTGCACAAGTTTCGCAAGACCGCAATAAGTGGCGCGAGAGAGAAAGAGAGAGAGAGAGAGAGGAGAGGTTATGTGTCGTCGAGCGCTGCCGAAGCAGCAGGTAATTAAAAATCGGAGCAGACGATCCGATTCACTTAATCGTGGGAGCAGCAGACGCACGTATTCTCGCGCAAGGCATGTGAAAATGAGAAATTACGAAATCATTGCGCTGTGGTTAAGAAAACGATACAAGCTCAAGTCGCTGAGTTGCCGTGGCGCTTATTGACAGAAACACGACAGAACGAGAGCGTGTCCAATTCGGGGAGCCGGAAAATATGCTTCTCCACCTGTAATATTGCCGCTAACGAGAAGAATATCGTGCCATAACATCTGTCCCAGAGCCATTGCTCGGTTTTTCAGGTCTGTTGTACGCAAATTACATTGATTTAAGCTTTCGACTGGATTCGTTACTTAACTTGTTGTCTCTGTTATTTCACAGTTTTGAGCAATACTGAATAACGGACAAGATGATGCTCTGCAGATTGGTCAGGGTTGCCCCGTTCCTACAGACAAGGCCTGCAAGCTTAAATTTTAGTTCTCCGTTAAGGTGCTATGTTAAGGCCTATGTTTTACAGACCTCACAGCTGTCCAGGAGAAAACTTTTGAATATCAAGCACTTCAAGAGATTCTCCACAGATGTCATTAAAACCAATGTTGCAGAATCCAAGACTATCGTTAAAGCAACAAGAAATACAGAACTACGTAAGCTGTTTTTATTGGCTGCTCCTGAAAAATGGAGGCTCTTGGGGGCAATTACCTTTTTGATTGTATCGTCTACGGTTACAATGGCTGTGCCTTTTTGTCTTGGGAAAATTATTGACATTATTTACACAAAAGATCAGACCAAAACCAAAGAAAATTTGAGAAATGTTTGTCTTTTGCTACTTGGAGTTTTTGTTATTGGTGGACTGTGTAATTTTGCACGTGTGTATCTTATGTCAACAACTGGACATAAAATTACTCAAGCTTTGAGAAAAAAAGCTTATGCTGCTATTTTGAGCCAGGAAACAGCAATGTTTGACAGAGTTAGTACAGGAGAATTAGTTGGAAGACTGTCTGGTAAATAATATATTCATTTAAATATAATTCATGGTAATGTTAATATTGATAAAAAAAATTATTGTTTTCAGGAGATGCACAATTGGTCAGCTCAGCAGTAACAAGCAACATATCAGACGGTCTTAGATCAGGAATAATGACAACTGCAGGCATTTCAATGATGTTCTATGTCTCCCCACAATTGGCATTGGTAGGTCTGTCAATAGTTCCTCCGGTTGCGGGAATGGCAATTTTATACGGCAGATTCGTGAAAAAAATCTCGAAAGACGTTCAAAACAGCCTAGCCGTATTGAACACAACTGCCGAGGAGAAGATCAGCAACATAAGAACAGTGAAAGCTTTTGCCCAAGAGGCAAACGAGATAAACGCTTACAGCTCCAAGCTCCAAGACCTTCTGCGCCTGTGCTACAAGGAGAGCTTTTACCGGGGCACATTCTACGGTATGACCGGGCTCTCGGGCAACGCCATAATCCTCTCTGTTCTCTACTACGGCGGCTCGATGCTCTCCGACTCGACGATCACGGTCGGCAATCTCAGCGCTTTCCTTCTCTACGCTGCCTACGTCGGTATCTCCATGGGCGGCCTCTCGAGCTTCTACTCCGAGCTGAACAAGGCTCTCGGCGCAAGCTCTCGACTCTTCGAGCTGATCGACCGGCAACCAGCGATTCCAATCGAGGGCGGCCGAATACCGGACACTCAGCTCTCCGGCGACGTAGCCTTCCGCGGGGTGAGCTTCGCTTACCCAGCCCGCAGCGACTCCCAGATCCTCCAAGACTTCAGCCTGCACATACCGGAGAACTCGATAACCGCAGTGGTAGGAGCGTCCGGCTCCGGCAAGTCGACCCTCGCCTGCCTACTGCTCCGACTCTACGACCCCGACTCCGGCGCGATTCTGCTGGACGGGCAAAATCTGCGGGAGCTCGAGCCGCGCTGGGTCAAGCGGCAGTTTGGCTTCGTCGCCCAGGAGCCGGTGCTCTTCAACGGCACGATACGCGAGAACATAAAGTACGGCAGCGAGACGGCGAGCGAGGAGGAGCTGCTGCTGGCAGCGAGGCAGGCCAACGTTCTCGAGTTCGTCGAGCGGATGCCAGCCGGCATCGACACCCACGTGGGCGAGCGCGGCATCACCCTCAGCGGGGGTCAACGACAACGCGTCGCTATCGCTCGCGCGCTTATCAAGGTAAACACGCTCCTCAGACTCTTTACAGCTTCCAGTGGCTGGCACTTTTTTTTACCCCTGAGATAACGCACCTCTACACGCTTATCTAATTTGCGCGCTAATTTTAGCGTCCCCTTTAAATCAAGCGTAACAGCGTCAAAGCAAAATGCTTATCGTCTGTTTTAGAACCCCAAGATCTTGATACTGGACGAGGCGACGAGCGCTCTGGACTCGGAGTCGGAGAAGTTGGTGCAAGAGGCATTGGAGCGAGCCAGCCAAGGTCGCACGGTCCTGACGATCGCCCACCGTCTCAGTACGATCCGCAACGCCAACAAGATAGCCGTGCTCGAGGGAGGCCGCTTACGCGAGAGCGGCAGCTACGACGAGCTGATGGCTCTGCCGCAGGGACTCTTTCGCCGGCTCGTCAAGCATCAGACCTTCGGCTAAGCCTTCGGGGCTTCACTTCCGCACACATGGGCTCGGTAGCTGCGACGAATATAAAAAGAAGAAGAGGAATAAAAGAGCGAGCGAGCGTACATATAGCCAAGAGAGAATAAACGCGCGCGGGAGCCAGGGACACGCCCCCCCATGAGCGAGAGAGAGAAAGAGCGCGTGCAGAGTCTGACTCATCATCGGGCCGCTGTGCTAAACTTATCTACACAGTGCGGAGGCGGACTGCTCAGCCCGGGGAGACGAGAGAGAATAGTAGGCGCGAAAAATGCCCGCGGAACCGGCCTTGACCCGGGCTCTCATTCGTTATCGCGTGCCCATGAGTTCTCAAAGGCGCGAGAGAGAGAGAGGGGAAGGCAGGAAGCGGTTTGCTCTCCTGCCACGTATAGGGAGGGAGGAGAGATCCCCAGCGTGTGTCCTGCTCGCGCAAAAAGAATGCAAAAAGGGCACGTGGAGTGCTGAGGAGCGCCGCGTCGCGTATAATACACGCACGAACAAGAGAGATAGAGATACTTTCACTCGGCACGCTGCAACGGGGAGAGAGAGAGAGCGAGAGCGGGTATATAGTAGTGTAGCAGCAGCAGCAGCAGCGCGCGGCCGCCTACGAGAGAGCCTACTCCAATTCGCGCTTCTCGAATTATATACGCGCCGGCTCAGTCAGTCTCTAGGCTCTGCCGGCTACGGACACACACGCGCGTATACGGGCTATTGTACAGGAACCACCACCACTATACCCACCGCCGCCGCCGTCGTCGCGACTTACCGGTGCACGTGCGCCCATATCGGCTCGTCTTCCATCTGTGCCGTTGTTGTTGTTGTTCTGGCGTAGCTTCTGCTACTGCTGCTGTTTTATAAAGTGCGACTGCGAGTGGTCGGGCTCCGTACGCTGGCGGAGGCGCGTCGTCGTCCATTGGCCTATACGACACTGTAAATATCGCCGGGGTCATAGACCGGCTGGAGGAGTCGGATCGACGCGGCTTGTACAGCCCCCACTAGCCGTGCTCCTCCAAACGGAGTTATTGTTTGTTCTATTTTTTTTTAACGAAACGCCTGTAAATTCGGTTCATTAATTACGTAAGCGAGTGAATTCTTGTTAAAATATCGATTCTCTGCTGGCCTTGATCGTCGCGGTCGGCAATGCTAACGTCCTGCAAGATCGCGGCCAGACGGCTGAAGCTCAAGCCGAGCGGCTTGCAGCCGATCCGCTTGGCGCGCTACAGCAGTAACATCCTGAAAAGCCCGTACGGCGAGGTCGAGGCGCCGGACCAAACGCTCAGCCAATTTATCTGGTCCAACTCGGATAACTGGAAAGACCTGCCGGCTCTGGTAACGTGTCATCAACTCGTCGCTTTTATTTTCTCTACCCGCTAATATTATCTTTTCCATCTATCCATGTTTGCACGAGACTTTAAAAAAATATTGAAAGGAGAAAAAACAACGAGACACCGAGTAAACGAAAAATTCGCGCAAAAGCCGGTAGAACCGTGTCGATCGCTAAGTTGTTTAAAGCCTTATTACTTGATTAGCGCCGTCACGACGAGGCTGCACATTAATTTTCCCTGCGCTACGACATTAGCCGGCTCTGCCACATACGTGCATACCGGCGTTGACCGACGCTCGCTCGCGCGCTCCGACCAGTAATAACAGTAAATAAATTTTAAAAAAACGCGAACGATATAACAAACGACAAAATAATTACGTAAGGCGAGGTAGAGAGACGCCTATTGCCAAGCTTGTGTCTGTGTGTCTGTCGCTGTGTGTTTCCGAGGTGTAATCGTATTTAGCATCGATTTCCCATTAAAATAAGCGCAACAGAAACGCGAGAAGAAGAAGAAAGGGGCTTTTGCGTTAAAAAAAAAAAAAGATCAATAGGCTGGTATACGCATCGAGGCTTGTGTGTACAGAGAGAGAACCGCAGTGTCAGGAGGCCGAGACTACAACTCGCGTGCGTGCCGAGGGTGTATGCGACCAAGAGAAAGAGAGAGTGCGTGTCCACTGGCTGCCGGCGTAAACAATAAATGGCCTCGATTATTCGACGCCGGCCGGCCGCGCGCGAATCAGCAGCAGCTCTGCTGTATTATAGCCGGGCGCACTGGGTTATTGGGAATAATTCGCTGAAACGTGCGTCGTCGGCAACTTACGCAAGCGAGATGAGCCCCAGACGCGAGATAAACGCGCGCTTTTATACCAATGCACTTTTCGAGCGCTTGCGCTTTTTCTCTCTCTCGCTGATAAGTCGCGTGGCAAAGTCCATTGCCGCGCCGAGCGATGATCGGCTAATGCAACTCGGCTCGACGATCGCGGCCCTCGATCTCTCCCTCCCGATTACAAGCCAAGCGTACGTACAACTCTCGGCGACTCGATGTGCTGCTGCTCTTTGCTAAGCCGGACCGGAGGAATTCACTCTCTCTCTCTCTCGCTCCTCCCCTTCTCTGTGTCTCCATTTCTTCTCCGCGTCTGATTGATCATTCTCGCGTGATTAAATCGGCAATGTTTGGAGGCCTCGGACTCTTTCGGTTTAACAGACACGAACTCGCTCGCCTTCGCGATGTCTTCTTCTTTTGGAAAGTCTCGTTTCTCCGTTTTTTTTAAAAGTTTTATTATTTTTATTATTATTACTATTGTAATTAGGGAAAAGTACAATTGGTATTGTCGGGGCATTGTCAAAGTCGGGATATCCACTCCGATTTCGATGGGGGGGAATGGAAAATTTGTTAATTAATTTTATACGAGCAATGTTGGTTTTTTTAAGCAATAGTTTTTAACGCAGTTGAAATGATAAGCGAGGTTTTTTATGTAAATACCGAGGAAAGCCTTATATTGAATTACGGTTGAAAAAGAAATGAATAAAACCTATCGATGGCGTTGATAAATGTATAAAAGGGATACATATATATATGAGATATTATGTAAAATTCAACTTTATAATAATTGTAATAAAAATGTAAATACAGATATTGAGCATCGTTTTTTTTTCTTTCATTTATCTACAATAAACACGAATGGCAGCTCTTTTGGATAGATTGCCGCAAATGCCTACGTATGTAATAAGTTTATTTTCATACTTCGATATCGCAATCGTACGAGCGCGCGACGTAGTTTAGCGAGAGCGTCACGAGGCTGCGATATTATGCTTATTTAAATGCAATTTTCCAGATCAAAGTCTTCAATGTAAAAACCTTCGTATATATATAAAAAAATCACAAAATATATTATCCAAAAAAGGATAGATTACGAAGAACAAAAATCCTCTTTCCACCCTACAGACATGCGGGGTGTCCGGTCGATCCTACACTTACGGGACGATGAGGTCGCTGTGCCAGCTGGGCGCGCAGTCTATGCTGGCGAACACGAGCCTGAAGCCGGGCGACCGTCTGGGCCTGCTGCTGCCGAACATACCCGAGTACCTGATAGCCGTGCACGCCGGCCTCCAAGCGGGCCTCGTCGTCACCTTCGCCAATCCCCTCTACACCGTGCACGAGCTCTCCCGGCAGTTCCGCGACGCCAAGGTGCGCTGTATCGTCACTGTGCCCCAGCTCCTCGAGACCGCCCAGGCCGTGGCGAAGCAGCTCGACGACTACGACTGCACCATCAACATCGGCGGGGAAAGCCAGCCTAGTCAGAAGTGAGAGGAGCATCGTTGGTTTTACAACACTGCGGGGAGATAACGAAAAAGAAACGAAATTGACCTTTCCAGAATCCTGAGCATCGAGTCCCTGACGAAGCCATCGCGCTCCGTGGAGCTGCCGAAGGTCGAGCCGAAGAACGTAGCCGTGCTACCCTACAGCTCGGGCACGACAGGCGTGCCGAAGGGCGTGATGCTGACCCACCGCAACCTCGTGACGAATCTCATCCAGCTGGCCCATCCCGAGCTCGTCGAGATCGGCGACACGCGGGTCGAGCAGCGCACGGTGATGACCGTCCTGCCGTTCTTCCACATCTACGGCTTCAACACTATCCTCAACTACCTCACGTACTTCGGCCTGCACGTGGTGACGCTGCCGCGGTTCACGCCCCAGGACTACCTGGCCGCTCTGGTGAAGTACCAGCCGAGCGTGTTGTTCGTCGTCCCGTCGCTCCTGCTCTTCCTCGTCACCCACCCGGAGATCTCGGCCCGGCATCTCGCCAGCATCACCACCATATTCTGCGGCGCCGCACCGATGAAGAAGGGACTCATCGATCACTTCTACCAGAAGATCGAGCGCACCGACTGCATCATCGCTCAAGGTTTTTCCCCTTATTTCTGCTTTTAAGCCTCGCGTGCCCCTTGCAATTTACACAGCGGCTCTGAATTAAAGGCTACGGCATGACCGAGACGAGCCCTGGGATAACCCTCGCCCCGCACACGATGCCGGCCTCGAAACGCGGCACATGCGGCCGACTCCTGCCCTCGACCGAGGCACGCGTCGTTGACCTGTCGACCGGCCTCGATGTCGCTGCGCCAAACAAGCCCGGCGAATTGCTGGTAAGAGGACCTCAGATGATGAAGGGCTATCTTAATAATCAGAAGGCGACCGACGAGGTCATCGACACGGACGGCTGGCTGCACACCGGTGACGTCGTTTACTACGACGAGGACGATTACTTCTATATCGTCGACCGCACTAAGGAGCTCATCAAGGTCAAAGGCAATCAAGTGAGTACAGTACGATTTTTTTTATTACTGTTGTAGTTATCGCTTTGCTTGTTAGAGAGCAAATGGATATGTTTTTGTTAGGGATTTGTCGCCAAGGTATTGTGGGATGAATTTAAATGGAACGAAAGTAATTTTGATTTTTGTTAGTAATCTCCGTGTATTTTATTATAAAATAATTATACACAGCTATATCTTAAACGCTATTAATAAATTTCATATAATTATTGGCTTACAATCTTAATCATATTATAACATTATCACTATATGCGTTTAAGAAATACGTCGCGCTCGAAATTGTTAAGCTTATTTAATTGTTTTTTTATTTGAAGAAACAAAAAATTATATAATACGCGTGCATCTTATTATTTGTCAATGTTTTTTTTTTTGACGCTTAAAGTTAAGTCAAATTTCATTTGCCTCTCGACAACCTAACGATTATACTTTATCGCTGAAATATTAAGTCTAGTTATTCTCTCTTCATTTTACCGCATAAATAAATAAGAGGAATTTGGTTTGCCTAAAATTTTGTATACAACTCAAAGTAAGACTGAAATTGTCAAGAGAACGTAACCACTGTATACAGAATCCGTTTAATCGCTCATGTCAACCTTTTTCTTACACATTTGTTAGATTATAAAAATATTGTATTACTGTACAAAAAAATTTTATTACCAATTATAACATTTTAATTTACACATTTTTACGGTCGAAATTTCGGTACAATTTTGATAAAAATTTAATGAACATAAGTTATTGATAAGTATTTCATTGACAAGTTAATAGGAATTTTCGTCAGGTCGCGAGAATCGCAATGGTTTTTACAACGCACACTTAAATTTTCTTTATGTAGAGAAATAAAATTAAGTCGTCTTATAATTTATCTTCATCGCAAAATTTCGTATCATTCATACTCGTGTATTATTTTCTTCTCGTTACAATTTTTTTTTTCAAAACATTATGGAAACAGGCAGTGGTTTACTTCTATTCAGGATTTCGTGACAAATTGTTTACTGCTGTAGGAAGATAAATAGTTAACATAGAAAAGTTGATCCCTGCGACGCATTTCAAGGCGTCTTAGCGTCGAAAGGAAACATCGAGTAAGTTTCACTCACATTTGCTGTACAAACCAAGAACAAAAAAACCAAATCATTATAAAATTAGTTTTTAAGTTTTATTATTTACAATTTAATATGTTGGTGTTTCAAAAAATTGTGTGTGTTAAATTATTTTAGTTTTGGTAATGAACAGTTATTGGAAATAATTGTGAACTTTTTTAAAAGTATAAAAACTGTGAAATTCTGTTTATTTTACATATATTTAAGTCATTCAAAATTTCAAAATTAAAAAATTTTTCCAACTAATTTTATACAATGATTTTGTTTTCTTGATCATGGAACTACACACACACACACACTCTTAGACAAACTGTGTAACAAAAATGAATTTGTATGTAAAATCAGAGTCAATTTTATAATATCATTTCATTATTAACTGTTTATGGCTTCCGATGTTTCTTGATCCATAGGCTCTTCCTGTTGTGCACTTGATATTATATTTTCATTATCAACATCCATTGATTCCACTGAAGATTTATTTTTCACATCTTCACTGCCTGTTACAATGTTGTTTTCTTCCTTTAGCTTAGCATTTAAAACAGACTCTTCCAGACCATTATTGACATTAGATATGTTTTGTGATACACTTATTTCTTTAGAAGTTGATACTGTATCATCACAAAATTGAGCTGTTTGTTCTATATCTTTAGGTTCTTCAACAACAGGAAGAGGATCTGGAATTACAGTTTTAGGTTTCGAATCATCTTCTGCAACTTCTTGTATTGAGAGCTCAGTAGCTTCAAATTTTTGTAAGTTACTAGAATCACTTGTTTCTAAAATAGGTTCTTCTACAATTGGTTTGATTACTTTGTTGGAGGTTTCTATTTCAGAAGATTCCTCTGTAACATTCTGAATAGGCTCAGTGTATGCTTGTTGTAAATTCTCTTGAATAACAGATTCAGTTTTAGTTTCTTCTTTTGCCTCAAAATAACTTTTTTCATCTGTTACAACATTGGTTAAATTTTCATTTTCTTCTGTTGAAGTTTTAGGCAGATCTATATTTTCTCTTGAATCTTCATTTTCTGTATCTAAATTATTACTTACAAATTCAAAATTGTCCAAACATACATTAGAATCAGTTCCACATTTTTCATCAATACTTTTTTCTTTTAAAGCTTCATTAGCCGTAGATTCAACATCCAAATTATCAGCCTTTTCTAAATTGTCTAGTTGATCTGTAGTTTCACTTGTATTTTCATTTAAATAAGTTGTTGATTGAATAAGCTGTGAGTCTTCCTTAGCAGGCTCGTTAATTTCAATACTTCCTTCTGATTTGCTGTCTTGCGATTCAGAGTCTGAAGATTTATTTTCATCCAGCTTGAAATCTTTTGGTTGAAAAGTAGTTTGTAATTTTTTAGAATCATTACTGTCATTATCATCACTTTCTAGTTCCAAGCTGGGTTGAGAGCTAGTATCCTCATTCATAATAGCATCTGAAACATCTCCAACAATATTAGTATTTTCATTATTTATGGTTACAAGATTTTGCACCACTGCGGTAGCTTCCTCTTGAACTGAGACTTGTGTAGGCATAGTGGTTGCTATTTGGAAATCAGGCGTAGATGTAACAAAACTTGAAGCTGTTGTGTCTATTACTGACAGCTGATCTAATCTTTCTTGCTTTTCAAACGAATTTTTCACAGAGGCATTTAAATCATTATCTACTAACATATCTTCATTGGCTCCAGCATGCACCACAGTAGTAGTAGCAGGTGCTGGAGTTGTGCAGTCTTTTACCCAATTCTCCATATCAATGTCATTAGAGGATTGACCATGGTGAGATGTTTCATCCTCAACAGAGCCATTAACTAGGCTATCTCCATTTTCACTGTGTCTTCCAACATTACCTGGCTCTTTAGTTGATACTACTAATATATTCTTTTCAACTGCCCTCATGAATTTGTCAATGCGATTATATTCTTTTCTTGGAGTAGTGAGTAGTTCGCATATGCGTTGCACTGTAAATGGAGCATTAGGAAAATTTTCTAAGCGCTCCAATAATACACTTTTCATGCTGTCGTAGTTGAAAGGATCAACGTTAGGACAGGGAGTCAGGTCCAAAGTAGGACAGCTTTCGTAAAATTCAGTCATAACTCTTAGCAACTTTTCCCTGAACAGAACCTTTATGAGACTCCATTGGTAGATGGGATCACCAGTCTTGGCGACCCAGCACAGGTAATCCTCGAGCTCCTTGGGTATTTGAGAGGGCCGCATCTTTTCGAAATCGTTGAGCGCGAGCAGGACTTCCTCTGGATTTTCCATGATGAAGCTGTGGCTGGTCGGGTGCTCGGGGCAATGACGCGCTCCGTGCTCTTCTAGCCGGCAGCTCTCTTTCTCTCTCTCTCTCTCTTGGTGTTTGCAATGCGGAAAAAAGACGAGCGGACTGGTGATCCGCAGGGTAAGCTGGAGGAGAGGCTACCGCTCTCGGTTTACTCACGGCTTCTCTCTCCGTGCGCCAAGGACGAGGGGCGCAGGATGCCTCTCGGTGATGAATTCGTGCCTGACGCGGAGAGCGAGTGCGCCAAGAGAGAGATCAAGTACCGCAAGCGAGAGAGAGAGAGAGCAGTGCGCTTCGATCTCTCTCCTCCCTTCGGGCCTCTGGCTTATTTTATTTATCAAGCCGAAGCGAAGGCGGTGGCAGAGAGCAACGGGGCGACGATGCTGCTGCTGGCTGGGCGGCGAGCGAGAAAATGTGCTGCTATGCTGCTCCGTATACGCGCGCACACACAAACATGCGCTGCTCTCGCGAAGAGAGTGCCGGTCGCTTGGACCGAAAACACTGACGGGAGCCCCCGCGAGTAGAAGACAGGACGTAAGACACTGCTCGGCTCTCGCTCTCTCTCGCCACTCTCTCCTCCGCCGTCCGTAATACTTTTACTAGGTTATGTAGGCGCGCCTTTTCCCCTTCGTATCTCTCTGTCTCTCTCGCGACCGCCTCCCCCACCAGGAAAATAAAGTCGCGCGCGCGATCGCAGCGTCGAATCGGTCGTTTAACGTACTACCTTTAGCTGTGGCGCAACGTTTTGAATGATCGTGTAATTATTTTGATGATTGTTATGCTGACTGAAAAAAAAATGAAATTAACAAATAAATGAAGGAATAAATTTTGATTTTGGCGTAAAAAGAAGAGTGTCATTAAAGAAACGAATACGCTTATATTTATTACTTATGCACAACAGTATAGTAACAATTGTAATCATAGCGTCAATAGTAATAGATACAATATGATATAACAGTACAATAAGAATTTTGCAGAGCCAAGCACTTATTCGAAGAATGTCTCTTTTTTTTTATTTAAAACACTTTATATTAAAACACTTGGTATTTTAATTTTTTTTTTCTGTTTTGTTTTCATTCGTCTTACATTTAGGTGCACTTTTTATATATTTTGTTTTTTTTTCTCAAGATAAAAAATACTACGATTCGAAATCGAATACTGGTGATTTAAAGTCAATTACGATTTATTACATCGATAAATCGCCTCCTCACATAGAAACATGTAAAAATTCTCAAAATTATTTTGCACGCGGACTTTGAAGTCAAGCTGATTTCAATGAGACTTTATTTTTATCGAGGATTAAACTCTACACCATAAAGCGAAGAAGGGCCTAAACGAAATCAAATAAAATACGCAGTCGAGAAAGGGGGATCACGCGTCACAGACACTTGTTTTCTGCTTTTGTTCGTGCATTATTATTCAATCTTTATGCAAGTGAGAGAGATGAGAGAGAGAGTGTGAAAATCTCAAACGAACAACGACAATTCAAATAAGCGCCAGACTCTCTAGAAATAAATCTTCCTCCCCAAACGAAGTAAACTAAAGGGTATGTATAACGCTATAACGCAAACATTGAAGGTTTCGCCGACGGAGCTAGAGTCCCTGCTGCTGGAGATACCGGGCGTAGCGGACGCTGCGGTCGTCGGGATCCCTGACCCGGTAGCCGGCGAGCTGCCCCGGGCGTATGTCGTGCTCAAGCAGGGCTTCGAGCTTGCGGCCGAGCACGTGCACGACTTTGTCACGCCAAAGGTGAGGAGCCTCTCGTCCACGCTGTTCTTCCCCGGCTTGTGCGTGTTCTATTAAAGTGTCTTATCTCTGTGTGTTCCAGGTGGCAGCTTACAAGAAGCTCGCCGGAGGCGTCACCTTCGTCGAAGCCATACCCCGCAATCCGTCTGGTAAGATACTGAGAAACGAGCTGAAGAGCCGGAACCCCTGAGAGCAACACGGATGAGCTTGCGGATGCGAGACAGACAAGGCTCGCTCTGTCGTGATGCGAGGCGATCTGCTGGAATGGCCGCGACCGGGATCGGTTTCTTTTTACAGACGAATGGAAGCGCCGTGACTCGCAGCTTCTTCGGAGGAAGCTCAACTTTTATTTTTTTCTTTTTTTTTTTAATGAGAACTCTTTTCTTTTTTTTTTACGGAAAAAATTTATAACGTGATTTTCTCTTGTTTTCCTTTTTTTAACGAATTTATTGTTAATGGTGCCAATTTAGAAAACTTTTATTGTTATAACGAAATGATTCTTCTCTTTTTATACTTTTAATAAATTTATATCATTAGTGTAGACTTTGTAAAATTAAATATACACTTTTTTATGACACGACAATTAACTTTCAATTTGTCACAATCTTATTACTACATGTCAATTATTAAAGGTAAGCAAAGGATAAATAAGAAACGAAATCGTTAAAATTTTAATAACAGTTTCAAAGTGTCTGGGCCCAAAGAAAGCTGCATTAAGCTTTTCAGTTGAAATCGCTTGAAAAACGAGATTTTTTTATATATATCATCTAAGCTTTATTCAGATGTAGACGAGATTCATGTGATCAATATACTTTTACGAAATTTTCATTAATTTTTTTCCTTTCTTCTCTCAGCTTCGCTTGAACATTCAATGAGACCACGTAACATGTACACATAGAAATTGTTACAACGGTAGAATAAGACTTTGTTTTTCATAATATCTGCCTATGCATAATTTCATATATCATATATTAAATTATCATTGTAATTTTTTGTTTTTTTTTTGTTTTTTCAAATAATCGTATTGTAAGACGCAATTGCATTCGCAGTTTATGTGATCAAGCACGCTTCTAGAGATTGCAGGGGTCCCACTCGTGTAAACAGTCTTTTGCACGAATATAGAATAACGAATAGCACTTCATTTACTCACACAAGCACACGTACGCGCACACATTGTTCTCTTGCAAGTCTTGCCACATCCGTATTTGCCATTTCTAGCTTTTCTACTCACGACTCCCCTGACTCGCACTTTTCTCCTGATAATCATTTGGACTCTCTCTTTCTCTCTTTTTGTTTTTATTCACACGCACTTAAACTTAGGTAAGTATTTTAATAACGGCGCACTTGAAGAAGGAAAAAAGAGCAATGGTTACGCTGCCCCGCGGGAGAAGAACATGTTTATATAAACGCACGCTATTAATATGACGAGCTAAAAATTACTGCTTGAGAATTTGCTCGAAAAGAGTTTAATAAAAATTGCATCTATATTCAAATGTGCCTTACAACAGTTATATATAATTACATATACATGAGCACTCGTTATAATTCGCACAGTTATATACAATTATATATAATTGCTTTGCTTGCAGGCATTCTTGCAAACATTCCTCAATTTGAATGCGCTTACGTTACGACGAAATGTGTGTGGGTAAGCATGTCATTCGGCGATAAGTTGAAGCTTTGACACTTCTACAAGTTAGCTACTTGCAAGTGTTCCGCTGACAATGATGGTTGATATACTCGTAGTAATAATAATAATAATAATAATATTAATAATAATAATAATAATAATAATAGTAATAATAATAATAACAACAACAATAATAAGCGAGTTTGTGCTTTTCTGCTACGATCAGCGAAACTTACAAGTAGTCTACAAACCGAGACAAGAGGTCAAATCAAAGAACAAGCGCTTACGATCCACCGCACAACCCCGTTACGTACTGCATGCTAAGCCAGTTAAACAGTCCGAGTTTGGTAAAGAAAAACTAGCGACAGATTGTATTAAGATAAAAATGTATCATGCTTTCAAATGAAAGTGTTAAATGATAAGCGCCGAGACGTGCACAAGTTCACAAATAAATTAATTAAATATATATGAATATAAAAATAATAAGGCATCTATGTGTATGTTCGCGTGCAAGTGATAATTGCGCTCAGGGAAACAGTATCGGGGTACGTGCGACGAAATAAAAGCCTTTCAAACTCAAGCTTGGTAGTAAGATTTTTTTTTTATAGAATGCAAAACACACGAACAATGTTTTATAGTATAACGTTAATTAACAAGGGTCATCAACAAAAGAAGTACATGATTATAACTTCGAGTTCGGAGAGAACAACTGCACTCTGTAGTTGATAGTTTTTTTTTAGCGATTTCATAGATTCATAAAATTTTTCATTTTTTCAGCTAATCGACATGAACTGACAACGATTTTACAAAAAATGTGAATGGTTTGCAACGCCTTCAACATCACTCTTTGTATATTTATCTATGTATAGTATATATAAGTGTATAAATTACAATACAAGTATATTCTCGCAGGTAACAATAAGGTACGCGAGGATTATAACGGAATCCTCATGAGGTGACTGATCGAGCAGAAAGTGCTTAAAGATTACTTGTATAATTTTTTTTTCTTTTGTTTTTAACGAGAATGCTAGTATATAAAGGGACAAGAAGAGAGTAATTATTATACATATATAAATAATGACATTAACGCTACAGAAGTAAAATTGTAGCTGCGTTATTATAGTATATAATTTTCATAAAAATGAGATTTTATTTATATTTATGAAAAATGACAATCATTTAATTCTTATTGGTATTGTTTTTTTTACTCTTCTCGCCCTATTATTTGAATAGATTTACTTTTTCACTTATAAATTTAAATTAAAAATTGGGTATTATCATGAGACTTTGTGTAGCATAACATCAAAGTTTTCTTTTTACATTTTGTTAATGTTGTCTTTGACTTAAAATATGTATCGTTTGCTTAAAACCAGACAAATGCAAAGTACTCTAGATTATTGCACATTTCATTTACATTGAAGAAACGACGAGTACAAAAGTAGTAAGGCAGTTGGCAAAGAGATATGCGGTTCAAAGGCAAGTGCTGTTTAAAATATGTATAAAAAATTAATTAAATTTGTAAAGAGACAAAAAAGGGTTTAAAAAAAATCGTTTTATTATCATGATAATACCCAATCGAGTTACCGCGGTTATAAGTTCTTAAATTTTTTACACGCTTTTAAAAGTTTTGATTAATTAAACATCAACTACCATCTTCTTATGAATGTCGGTATTGCCAACAACCTAAAAAAAGGAGTTATAAACATTCATTGTACACAAATACAGAATATTAATTGAATATTCATATTGATTGAAATTTAATGGCTGATATCAACCACTTTCAGTGAAAAAATATTGTTTAAAAACTTACCGAGCAGAATTCCTCAAAACTTATTTTTCCGTCTTCATCTTTATCCGCAAAAAGAATAGTTTTATCAACAATTTGTTGAAGCTGAGTGTCTTTTAAATTATTTCCCACCATCATTTTTAAAACTTGAAATAGTTCCCCATTGCTTATGAAGCCATCATTATCCATGTCATAAATTCTGAAGGCGAACCGCAATTTACTTTCCTTGTCACCCTATTACAGAATGTAAATTATTTTAATTAGTATTTTGTGTAAATTTTTAAAATTAAATGTTAAAATGTCTTTAATTCAACTGAAATTCTACCTTTACACTAAATTGAGAGACTCCTTGGATGAATTCTTTGAAATCAACTTCTCCGTTTCCATCAGCATCAAATATGTCTATTACACGTTGAACTAAAGGATTCTGTTGTAACTCTGGTAAGGACATGAACTCATCGATACTCAGAGCTCCACTGTTGTCCAGATCCAGTTTCCTAAATCTTTTTCCTAATCTTCTGATTTCATCAGCATCAACTATAATTAAAAATATTATTATTTTATACTTTATAAAGAAAAATAAAATAATCCTAAAGTTTACAAAAAATTCGAACGTAAATGTTCAATTTCGCGAAACGTATTATTTAACGAAAATTTGGCATCAAGGTAATAAAACTA
Source organism: Anagyrus pseudococci (assembly GCA_030522585.1). Lineage (NCBI taxonomy): Eukaryota > Metazoa > Arthropoda > Insecta > Hymenoptera > Encyrtidae > Anagyrus > Anagyrus pseudococci. Next base: position 114,859 of record JAPYYQ010000218.1, read on the forward strand.
CCATAGTCAAAACATCGCAGTCTGCGACTCCGAACGTAGTATCAGTGCAGTACAATGTAAACAGAAGCCTTGCACCGTTGTTTTTTCGCGTAAAGATTCTCAATAAAAAATTCAACGCGAAAAAAAACTAAATAAATAAACCAAATCGACTTGCGACATAAATATAAAGAAAAAAATCGATATTATTAAAATTGAAAGTCTGAATTAGGTCGCTCGTATACGGTAGGTTTATATATTTAAATGTTACAAATTTAGAATACTTGAATTTTCAGCCATTTTGTAACCATAAAATGGAACTTTAATGATTGTCGAAACTTTCAAATGACGCGTCATTGAATTATGTATGCGGGAGAGAGACAGAGAAGAAAATGGAAAACTGAAAAGCCAGCATAATATCGTAAAAAATAAGCGACCAAGGTCAAACGATGCGGGGAGTGCCCGTGAACTGGGCTCTGGGGCTAGTAGTTGTGTAAAATAAAGTTACTTACAGTTGGAGCAGAGCTCCATAGGCAGTGAGCTCTCGTTCCCCTGCAAAACGTAAACAATGCATTTTTCCGTGAGCCATCACACACGTCCTTGGGCGGAGGCGTATATATATATATTACGCAGACGAGGAGGAGAAGCGCAGAACGAGAAAGGCGAGAGAGAGAGAGAGAAAGAGAGAGTGCGTGTGCCTTACGGGGGATTTCCCGAGGGACAAGTGTGCCCCGAGGCCATGGGATACGGAATCAATAAGCCCCGTATAGGCTAGAGCTCTTCTTCCTTCCCTCACGGCCTCTCTTGCTCTACGCCTCCTCCTGCCCGGGACTTTAACATCCTTACCATCGCGGCTCGCTGATGCGCGTTCGACGGTTTCGGAGCACTGAATTAAACTCCGCTCTCGGCGAAAAAGGCTACTGCTAGATTATACTGCGGCTGCTCTCTGCTCCGCTTTCACTCGCTCGACTCGTCCGGCGCGTTGTGTGTGTGGCGACTGCTCAACTAAACGGCGGCCCCCGGAATTCGAGAGATGGAATATTGAGATGTGTGGCCCCCGCGTTGTCGCGCACTGTCGCAGCAGCCCCGTAGCAGAGCTATGATACTCTTGTTGGACTCTTTAATACGGCAAGAATTGATCAGGGAACAGCAGCGCCAGAGAGCTAACCCAGCCGACGGCGCGCAACGCGAAAATGACTGACGCGTCGGCGGCTGCTCAAAGACGCCGACGAGCGGCGGCCCCCCCTTTTTTCTTTCATTGAAAGATGCGCAGGTGCAATTTATTCGCGCAGCACACCTTACCTCCGAAGTTCAAACTCAATTTGTTACAGTGTGTTTCTTAATTACTTAAAATCCGCATTCTTATCGATACTCAATAAGCGAAAAAGTCAGCCTTAAAAAAAGGACCTTCGATTATTGCATACCTTACCGATAAAAAAAAAAAAAAAATTGGTAAGATACACAATAATATTCTTTTGTTTTATTGTTAAATGACGTTTACCATATAAGCTCCGCCACCCCCGATCGCCACGCGATTACAGCAGAACCCGCGGCACTTCGTCGAACTACAGCAGACCCACGTTAAAACGCGCTTATATACTTACAATACTTTTCGTAGGTTAATCGCAGTGCGCGCACCGCACAGCGAGAACGGCTCCTTCGCATTTTGGCGCAAACGTTTGACATCGCTTGGTTTGCGAGGAAATTTTTTACTTTGCAACCGGTGGATTCGATCAAACGGATTGCACGAGGAGGACAAGTAGGGGAGGCAGGGTTTCGGTGTAAAAACAGGTGTGTGTTGTGTGCTTTGTTACACGAGTTGCCGAGCCAACAGTGCTGCGAGTGAACAACGTATCATTGTCGTTTAAAATTTATCTTATTTTTTTATTGTAGTACTTTAATCGATTCGCGTTAACTTGCCTTGATTAATCGAGCGCGTTTGTATCGACAACTTTTTCGCTGTCTGTGCTCCGAAATTGTTGATAACGTTTGGAAACGTTGAGCCGTGATTATTTTTCTTTTTTACTCTCGTTAGTTTTTAATGGTTTTCTGCACTGTTTTTAAAGCAATCATTTACAATCGTGATTTTTGATATTTAAAAAAATTTACGACTAAATTTTAATGGTATTTTAATTTTGATTATAGATGGGCCAGCATCAGACCCCACCACAATCACCTTACATGGAGGAGTACGTAGAAGAGCTTGATGAAAATGACTTAGAATCTCTGCCGGACAATCAAGATGTTGAAATACTGGACTCTTATGAAGTTGAAGAGAATGAGGAAGAAGAAGACATGGTCGATGATGGTGAAATTATAGAGGCAATGGAAAGAGAAGATGCTGTTTGCATATTTGAAAAACATTCAAGTAAACTATCTTGTTATTTTCCAATTAACATTTATAAACTTTTATCTTATTAATTTATGAATTATTTTAGAGTCTGTCTTTTGCGGTTCTTTGAGTAAAGATGGAAAGTATGCAGTAACAGGAGGTGAAGATGACAAAGCGTTTATCTGGGACATTAAAACTGGAGAAGTTATTTATGAATGGACTGGTTTTACTGATAGTGTAACATTTGCTGATTTTAGTTATGATGATAAATATGTAATTGCTGGAGATATGAATGGTGTTATACAAGTTAGAAAAATGTCTGATAAAAGTCTTCTCTGGGATAGCAATATTGGTGACATGACAGTGAGTCATTTATGTTTTCATGACCATATATGTTAAGCCTTGTCTGAGTAATCCTGTATTTTTGGAGATCAAAATTTAAATTATTTTTGATTTTCAAAAATTTTGCAATGAAAATAATTTTTTGAAAAGAAGTTTACCATGAAAAAAAAAAACATTAATTTTTCTATAATTTTTTTTAGTGGATGCATTGTCACCCAATGGCACATGTTTTATTTGCGGGATCAGCTGAAGGTGAAATTTTCATGTGGCAAATTGTAAATTCTGAATGTAAAGTTATTCCTGGATTTGGTACACGAATAGAAGTTGCAACTCTATTACCAGATGGTATTTAAAAAATACATTATTTTTTAGTTAATTTTGTTATTAATTAATTTCCATTTTAACTCAATCTTTACTTTTAGGTAAAAGACTTGCTGTTGGTTATGAAGATGGTGTTATTCGTATATTAGATTTGAAAACTTGCACAGTAGCAGCTTTGATTCCATCAAACCTTGGTCATAGTGCTGCTGTAACATGTTTAGATTGCCATGTAGATAATAATTTGATATTGTCAGCTGCTGTAGATGGGACAACTATTGTTAGTGCAGCTAACACTGGAAAGGTTTAAGTAACTAAAAATTAATTTGATTAACTTTTTTTGTAAATGAGATGAGACTAAAGATTTGCATCTTTTAGGTAGTATGTATTCTTCAAAATTTAAAAGGTGATAATATGGAAGATGATGAAGCTAATACAGATGGAGCCAAAGGTAACTGGGTGGAAGCTGTTGCTTTTCATAAAGATACATCCCAACATATCGCAGCTACTGGAACTATTAATGGCGAAATTTTTATTTGGGACATTGATAAAAAAGTAAATTAATACAACGAAATTCTTCCTGTGTATAAAACTATAAGAATATTAATTTTATTATTGATACTTAGGCAATACGACATGCAATTGATCAAGGAAGTGGAATTGCCAAGCTTATTTGGAAAGAAAATTCATCGCTATTATTATCAGCTGGCCTAGACGGTATTTTAAGATGTTACGACGGAAGATCCGGACAGTGCACGCAAACATTGTTGGGTCACGTTAAAGACATCCTGGATTTAAGTACATCCAAGTGAGTAAATAGAAAATTTTGGATACATTAAAAAAAATATAATTCTTATCAATGATTATGTTTCTTAGGGATGGCAAAACAGTTTTAACAACTTCAGATGATGGAACTGCTCGGATTTTCGAAATTAATACTCCTTGAATAGGCTGATTTTATTTTGGTACATAAACATTCAAAAATTAATTTCGACCAAAGAAAGGCATTTAATTATTTCAGTTTACTTTTCTTTAATATATTGGTTTTTATTAACAAGAATATTTGATATAATTGTTAATAAAAATTAAAACGCTTTGAATTACAGCTTACAAGGTAGAACAATGTAAGCTAAGTATAAAAGGAAATTATTTTCTTGAAAAAAGCATACTGCCTACACGCGTTTGTTATTTAATTTATAACATTTTATAACGTTTTTAATAATTTATATGCTTTTCATTTTTATAATAAATAACTGTAGTACATCGTTTATAAATAAATTTAAATAAAAAGTTATTTTGAAAGTTGCACCAGATAATAGCACAACTGCATACTATTATATGGTTAAAACCAGTGATAATACCAAGACTTCTGTGCAGGACACTCTCAATTGTATTATATCAATTCATATAATGTCAACAAAATAATGTAACTTTAAGATCTTTTTTAAATTGTATACTACAGGTATTACCTGAAAATTTAAGAAGTTTTTATGCATTGTAGAAATAAAATCTGCATTATGCACTGGTTGTATAATTAAATAATTTTATTATTGTTACTGTACTATTTAATATAACTTACAGTTTTTGGTATTTACAAAAAATCCTTTGTAATAATATTCATTAGATATTAAATAACAAAAATAACATAGCAAAAATATAAAACAAGTTTACAAACTTCACTTAAAGTTTAAAATTTACTTCAAAAGTATAAAAATTTATTTAAAAATTATTTTCTGAAATTTTTTTTTGATACCACTGATTATCAATTTGATAATCTTTACCCTTCCAGTGAAACTGAGTAGGAATATTTTCTTCACCATTATCAAATTTAAAAAAAGAACTAAATTCAATAGCAAGACTTGATTTTATGAGACCTATACCACCTGTTACTTCAGGAGCTGGATGATAGACTCTACCTGTTTTTGAACTCATAATAACTTTGTCTGGTTGAAAAGGTACCTGTGAATTACATGACTATAAAATATTTCTTTTAGTATAATATAAATATACTTTAAAAATAATACTGGCTTACTATTAACAGTTCAGCAGCATGATTATAACTGAAATAGTCTATCATTTCACCAGTTTCTTTGCTTTGTTTTTGAATTACTTGTGTAAAAACTATTGGTAAGTCATCACACTTTATATAATTCCTCTCTCTACCACATAAGGATAAATAAGGAAATTCATTATATCTCCCACTATTATTCTTTTTCAATCTTTTAAAAAAGAATGCCAGAAATTTTTTATCTGAAAAATAAATAATTGCAAACAGTTGGACAAAAAAAACTTATGCATTAATTTTTATTTTCACAAACCTTTAAAACAAGATGTAAAATTTTTTATCTTGACATCATCTAAGAAAAGCTAAAAAAATTACTTTATAGCATTAAATGGTTATTGATTAATTTGTTTAAAAAATCATACAAAAAAACATACCATTCCTTGATGATCTATGTAGTAAAAATATTCTCGCACTCTTGGTTCTGGGCTTTGACCTTGAACATAAGTGCAACAATGCCGAAAAGCGTATTTCGAATTCCGTAATATTGACACTGTGAAATTGCTTACTCTGCAGCTTGCCATTGCGACAGAGAAAATTAGAAGCGCAAACAACAGTTGTCAAAATGCATGAAAAGTCGTCGCGAAAGGAACATTCATGACCGCGAAGCAGACGAGATCAGCTGTTGAGCTGAATCAGCTGGTTATAAAATGCATAAGAAAAACAAAGAGCAGAAGCCATTTACATAACCTTAAACCTTTAGTAAATAATAGTTCGAAACTGATTTTTTACGCAGTTTATTTTTGTAGAAAATAGAACAAAATTTTTACAAATCGAATTTAATTAAATTTCGAAAATTTCTTGGCAACGATTTTTTTTAACTGCAACAAAATATTAGAAAAATGGTCTTTCTTTAGGCCAATTTTCATAAGATGAACAATAAGCACCATTTGTTAGTTCAATTTCATAGCCTTGCCGTGGGAGCAATTCCGAAATCCGTTTGCCGTTTGGAGCTTTCAAGTTTCGAACTTCGTACTTCGAACGTGGGCGTATCGGTGTGTGTAAATATCGCTTGTGTTTTTCTTTGCCAAATCAGTTCAGTTCGGTTCGGGTTCGGTTCGGTTTCCCCTTGTTTCGTACGTTCAAGTTCAAATTTTAGCCAATCAGATTGCTCA
>JAPYYQ010000219.1:0-160657 GCA_030522585.1 Anagyrus pseudococci
GGGAGTCCCGGAAGCGAGCGGCTAGCGAATGAAAAAAAAAAATAAAAGAAGAGAGAGAAAAAGAAGAAGAAGGCGCAGAAGCAAGAAGAAGAGGAGAAAAAAAATCACTCGGCTATGCCGAAGGTCGCTCTCGGAACTCGTTTCGCCTGCTGACTAGCGCTCGATTTTTCCTTTTCGGCGAGCGGCCGACCGAGCGCGTTCTCTGCCTCCTCCTACTCTGTCGTTCCTTTTTTTTTTTTTTTTTTTTTTTCTTTATCTGCTTCGGCGGCGGCGCGGGCGTGCCGATATTGCGGAAACAATGTGCGCGAGAACGGACGCCTGGACGATTATGCGGTTGGGATGATTGTTATTTCGTGGTGTGGAGGATATGCCGAGTGTTGTGCATGTCTCTCTCGCTCTCTGTCTCTGTGAAAAGGTGGTTTCGATGTGGGAGGGTTATTGGGATGATGACGGTCGATAAAGTCGCTTGCGGAGTGGAGAGGGGGGGGGATGGGTTTGTTTTTGAATGAATGGGATGTGCGTAGGGAGTTGGGATAGGCTGGAATTTATGGGATTCTTTTTCTTCTTTCTCTTTTTTTTGGGGAGGGAGGGGGGTCCAGCACGATGGGTCCGCGGCGTTATGTCACTGACTATTTCTGCGCTTGGAAGATTCTTTGCTTTTTGCGCGATAGGCATTTCGGAGCTTCCTTTTTTGGGGCCGATTGGGTTTGCAGTTCGATTCTAGCGGATGGGACTTATCAGCCTGGTTTTTTCGACGATGAGTTTTGATAGTCGAACCTATAGAGTTGAAAAAAAAGCCAGAGATTTTTGGTAATAATGGAAAAAAAAGAAAGGAACAAAAATTATTTAGCCAACGATCGAGCGTAATAAAAGCCATTCGAGCGTTCCATGGTCAAATATGACGCTTAATTTCCCTAATTTGCTGAATTATCAAAAAAAGCGCTTCTGTTTGAATTCGGATTCTCGGTTTAATTGCTGCCCAGGCCTGAAAATATCATGACGCTGACAAAATTCCAGATCCCTCTCTCTCTCTCTCCCTCTCCCTTTTTCCTACCTCTGCTGATTCGCTCGGATTCATGCCCGTTGAATTTCAACGAAAAATTCCTCTATGCCCATACACACGCGCGACGCATTGATTAACATTTAAAATCGCCGAAAAGAAAAAAGAATTTAATTAACAACAAATCCTATGCACATAATACGCGAATTTCCTCGCAATAACTCCCGCGATTCGAATCGGAAACTCGAATATTCGATTCGACAATATTATTCCGTAAAATTTTCCCGGGGGAAAGGGGAAAAAAAAGGAACACGAGAGCTCAGAGGTAAGTAGATGATACCCGGGTACGGCAAGACGGATTTTTAAGCTGAAAGTTGACGTAGGGGCGCGCGCGCGCGCGCCACTTGTTATTCAATAATGTACCATTCATAATCGATATAGGGAGCTTATCGAGAGAAGTCTATAGACCGTTCGATTCCTCCCTAAGAGAGCCAAAAGAATTTATTAGCCCGTAAAACATAGCCCCCCCCCCACTAGTCCCACAGCGATATCGAACGATATAAATTCCCGTAATACCCCACCAAGACGAGAACTTATCACGCATAAAGCTGTCCCTTCACTAGCTTCGCTACTCGGCATTATACACCTCGGGCTCTCGAGATGTACGCGCCGCTGCGAAAGACTAATCCATTAAAATAAAAAAAGATAACCTCCAAAGTGCGCAACTCGGAGCACAACGTGACTCGTGTGTATAAAAAAAATACGGGCCGAAAACGAGGTTCGCGAATTTTTTTTTCGCGACGTCATCCCCCCTTCTCTCGGGGCGCCTGTAAAGCGCCGCGTATTGATTCGGCGTGCAGCGGAACGGCGGAATGGGGTGGGGCGCGCGAGGTCCAATTTGGCGGCACGCGCGCTCGAGAGAGCGGACGATCGATGAGACGACGCGCTTGGGACCCTTTAGACCCTGCCCTCCTCTTTGGTGCCAGGCCCTGATTACGCTTTTTTTATTTGCGTTGCTTGTCATTACACGCTTTTTTTTTTTAAATGCATTTTGAATAAAGACCGATGGTATTCTTGATGAGGTTGACTCGAGTGCATAGACCGGTAGACAGTGGTCTATAGCCGTGGGCTGCGTGCACCCGGGGAATTATTAATCCCGAGATCCTTCAAGCCGGAAATATTCACGAGCCGTTCCATCACGTGTGCCGGAAAAAAATTTATCGCTCGCTATGAAGGCTCTCTGGCGAACCAAGCCTGTATACGCCGGTAAAATTTCGTTTCTTTCTAGTTTTATCAAGAGCGCGAGCTTCGAATATTCAAATATTTTGCAAATTACACGACTAAGAGTTTACAGCAAAGTTACGCGATTTTGAATCCCCTTCCACCTTGAATTTCTTGATGGTTACTGTTTAAACACTCGAGAAAGGCCTTATTATAGCGGGGTTGGTAAAAGGGTTTAATGTATCGCGTCTGATTTATTGACTTTTATATAAACCCGGCTGTCTGCGTGTATTCACGTCCAACAGACTGGCGTTAATGGTATATATGTATACGCTTATAATATCGAGCGGCAGGATTTATTTTTTTACAGCAGCCGCGATATGGTATACGACGAGGCGGAATCGGAGCGGAAAATATATAATGAAAATTCCGAATTATTTTGTCGATAAACAGACGTTTATCGGACTTTATTGCAAAACTCGAGCTTCGGGGCGAGCCGACGCGGAAACTAACTAGGCTATTTGTTTTCTAAAGCGCGCCATTTTTTTACGCCAGGGGGGATTCCCAATGTACTTCGGGAATGGAGAGGGCATGGGGGAGGGGTAAAAAGGGTCTGAAGGTAAGCGTGTGTTTTCGTGGGAAACGTCATTTTTCACGCAAGTAGCCACCGAGATTTATGTCGAAACGATATATGTGTGTATATAGGGGAACGATCTAGCGGCTCGCGAGTTAACTTTTCCGTCTCTCTCTCTCTCTTTTCCTCTCTGGAAAACAAGCTGGAGCCGAACGAGAGCGAGAGAGAGAGAAGTTAGCCACGTAAACGACATGTCAAAGCAGCTGGAAATTTTTGTTTTCCAGCACTTCGTAGCAAACTCTCCTTCTCTTTCTAGAGTGAGAGAGAGAGCAGTAGCAGCGGCATTTTAAATAAATAATGTTTCATCCCTCGTTAGCGTTTCATCCTGCAACATTGTCGCTGCTTTCTCACTCTCTCTCCCTCTCTCTCTCTCTCTCTCTCTCTCTCTCTCTCTCTACCCTTAGCTACGTAAACAAAAGCCATCTCGTCTGGTTGAATTTCGCGACTCGGCGAATCAGAGACGTATCGTCCTCGGCCGCGCGAGTGCAACTCCAACGGTCTTCTCTCGAGTCCCTCCTCTTCCGCGTACAGACTCTCTCTCTCTCTCTCTTTCTCTCATTGTAAAGGCTCGGCGACGAGCAGACTGATTGTACGCGCGGCAAAGTTTTCGACCTGGCGCGAGGAAACTCACCGAGTGGAAAAGTTGCTCCCGAAGACTCTTGTCTGATGTGCTCAACTCCCTTCGCTTCTCCTCCCCCCCCCCCCGCCCGCTGCAAAAATTTCCGCTCTCGCTTACGAATTCTCTCTCTCTCTCTCTAGCTTGTCAAACGCCATTGTTTATTAGTTTTGACGATATTTCGTAAAGCGATGCCGAGTGAATGACTCTTTTCCTCTTCACGTCTTTTTGTTTTGTTTTTCGCCTCGAGGGGGTTTTCGAAATAGCGAGCTTTTTGGTAACACGTGTCTCGTGAACGATAGTGTTAATGCCAAATTTTAATAGTGAAAAATTTATCCTTTGTTTTTAAATTTCGTTACAACAAGCCCGGCTCATTGTTTACAATGTTTTCGGGCTGACTTCGGTAGAGGAAGAAAACGTAAAATTTTCCGAGAATCATATGTTTTTGATATACAGCGATTTAATTAAATTTTAAACTTTCCCAGCGAAAATATTATTTTACGTTCGCTGCCCACTCTCTCGTTACGTGTTTAACGCAAGGGACGTTTTTACGTTTGAAAAAAGGAGGTTCGTATAATGTTCGGTATTAATGTTAAAATTTAATTACACACGCCATGATTATTTGATAAACGTTGATTTCGCGTAAAATGAACATATTTTGTTTTTCCATCCTGCCTGCCCTTTTTGACTGTTGACGAGTAGCAACATTGAAATGTAATATTTATATGCAAAAATTTCGCTTGAAATAAAAAAAAAAAATAACCGGATTACTAAAATCACGTGCACTTCCGCGTATTTCACGCGACTTTCTTTTTCTCCGCCCGAACACCTCTAAACCAGTCTTTAAATCACTTATCACGTGTCATTAAACTTCCATAGAATTTGATTCACACGGACATAACTCAAACTCCACCCCCACGAGAGCTATATCCCAAACCTTCCCCAACTAATGCTCTCCGACACAACATCAATCTCCTAAATAAAAAAAAGGTCACTCTAAGACTTTTCCTCATCAAAATCCAATCCAACGTTATCCAGTCTTATGAAAACCACAGGGTCAATCGCAGCGTCGCGTTAAATCGCCGCACAAATTAATGGCCATAGAGCCGTATAACGCGTCTATACTTCCGCTCGGTCCTTTTTCAACCGGCGCCGTGTTTGCGGGGCTCGCGATTGAAGGTTTCCCTAGCCTAGCAGTGATTAACATGCCGAGTGCTCGTACAACCACCCCCTCCCCCCTGTTTGCGCCCCCGCAACTCTCTGTGCACGTGTGTGTACGGCCGCTGGGGGGAGGGGAGGGGAATGTACTGCCCCGAAATTAAACGCTGACGACGTACACCTCTATCTCTCTCTGGTTCGAAGTCGAACGGATTTTCGAACGATGTGCAAACGATGAGCGATTGGGACTGGGGAGGAAGCCGATTATTGGCCTCCCCGTTCCAGTACGGGGTGCTCTTAACGATTGTTTAGTTAAATTAGCGACGATTTGCCCAGCGGAGGGATGCTGAATAATTGTGGCGCGTTATATAGAGATTCCGGGATTGAGAGTAGGGGGGAAGGGTTTGTAGGCTACGCAGGGATAATTAATGTATCTGGCTACGGTTCTTTAGCGAGTGCTTGATAATGGAGGCTTGAGTACCTTACTGCTATACTACACCAGAGGTTTGTTGAGGAGGGTTTTAACGCCCTTAGGATTGATCGGCGCTTTATAGCTGGATTTTCGCGATGTGCAATGGGTTTCGTGAAGGCTCGTACAAGCACGAGTCGTAAAGGATTACTTTTTTTCTATTTTTTCATAAACAACCGCCGTAAACTTGCGGCTTTATATTAAAAGAAGAGCGCTCGTGTAAGTGTAAGCCAGGTAAAAAGCGAGAGCGAGCCCCGGGAATGGAAGGAATCTCATTTTAATACGAGCATTTACGCGACCTCGCGAAATAATCCCCGTTAAAAGAAAAGCGACGACGCAACAAACCGTTCAATATTCAGCGATGGTCCCGAACAAAAACAAGGTTTTACAAAAAAGAATTAAAAAAAAATATATCTATATACATAACGACCTCATTTACATGCCCACAATAAACCCGTTGAATCCTACCAAGACGTAGCCTATAGACGCTCAAAATTCCAGACTAGTCCGGCGATTTAAAAAGACGCGTTTTTGCAGTACCGAGAGAGAAAGAGAGAGGGAGAGCGGCGCGCCGGACAGTCGATCGATATCGCGTTTCGCCAGCGGGGGTTGACGTTCTCTCTCTCTCTCTCTCTCTCTCGTGAGTTGCCGCGCCCCTTATCAGCCCAGCCTGATCGCAGTTTACTCCTGCCGATCCTAACCTCGCGATAACGTCCCTTATCCCTCTCTCTCTCTCTCTCTCTCTGCTGTAGGCCGTTAATCGCGCCCTTTCCACCTGTACACCTCTCAACCGAGAAAAGAAATAAAGAGCGATATTCATGTCCGGTGCTTATCCCGAGCGAAATCTCGAATCGATCCTAAAAGCCTTATACCAGACTCGAATAATCCAGGTAATCACGTGCAATAGAGGATATAGCTAAAGGGTGCAAGTTATGCGCGAGGAAGGATGAGTATAGCGAGGGGGGCATTTGTCGGGTACGTGACGAAATCGGAACGAGAGAAGCGGCGGCAGGCGTCGAAATGCCGGTGAGCGTACATATGCGTGTATGTCGGGTGCAGGCCAGTCCCGGGGCGGCGATACGTGTCTCGCTCCAGCCGGTCTCTATCTACTTGCGCCCGCGTGACGCTCTATCTTGCGTTATGTCCCACGGGCTGCGAAGTTATACCTCTGCGCTCATTCGCGCCCGAGTTTTCCAGGGCTACAAGCCAGCCCTCCACCCCCCCCCCCCGCCGAGCTTGCTGGGCATTAGGTTTTAGTGGATAAAAATTTTTCCGCACTGCATGTGACGTTAAAGGAGTGCCTTTTCGCCCTTTCCCCCCTTGACTCTCTTCTTGGCTCTTTCTCTATTCCCGAGTTTTTTTCACGAGAGCCCTACCTCGGTCTTTCTCTCTCTCTCTTTTGCTGTAACGTCGTATGCTAAATTATTCTGATGCTTGACGAGAGCTCGTTATACCCACTATACTATCCCAGCCTTCCTCTCGTACTTTACATTTTTTTTTTGTTTTACAAGTCGCCCTCTTGGATTTTTAGGCCGAGAAGCACCGAAAGAGAAAAAAAAAGAAACGAAGGGACGCGATATGTTTTGATTAGTTATATTTTCTTTTTTTATTTCGAGCAAGGAAACGCATGAATCCGCCGTGTAATTAAAACCCAGCGTGCTCTCTCTCTCTCTCGCCAAGAGGCGCACGTCAAAACATATATCTCAAGCTGTAAAGCATCAGCGTATCGATCCCTTATCCCCGCAGCTTTACGTAACGGAAATTAAATTACGCGTCAAAACTATGGAGCTTCCCTTCTCTCGCGCACTTCTCGACTCCCTCCCCCTGGCTTCTTCACCCTTGACGTCGTTAATTCGCCGAGAATCTTGCCTCGGCGCTTAAAGTGCAAAAACCAGCGCAGACAGATAGCTGTGAGATAAAGCAGTAGGAAGGGGGGGAGGATGCCAAGAGAGGGAGAGAGAATATGGCGCGGCAGCTCTTCACGCTCTCCTGCATTATCGATCGGCCGACCTCGCTCTCCTCCCCCCCTACCTCCTACTCGAGCTGTAAATTAATTTGTATTCCCGGACTGTGTTCGCGTAACCGCGCAATTTAAATACTGCATCTGCAAAGCTGAGAAACTTTGCTCCGATCCCCCCCCCCCCCCCCAAAGTCCCTGGGAGGATATGGACTGTGCAGCGCGTGTCCGTTGCGAGAACGGAGGATATCTCTCCTATAGGTGGGAGATAAGCGATATTAAGCTGCTGGGCTGATGAAAAATCACGAGGTTCCCTCTCGGCGGAGGCGCGAGCTTTTTGAAGCTTTAATTTTCCATTTGAGCTTGCGACCACTAGAGGGGGGGATATCGCTGGAATCTTTTAATAGAAGATTCTGGCTCTCTTGTGGGAATATTAGCAGTTAGCCTGGGCTTGTTGGGCGTACCGCTGGGCGGTTATTAATAGCGAAACGCGAGCTTTTAAGCTCTGCGAGTTTATTTTTGAGGTGCTTTTGAGAGATTATGAAGCCCCGCAGTGTGTTTATAACCGGGAAATTGATTGTCTTTTTTAGATTTACGATTTGATTGATCGATTGATCGATCGCTGGGTTAAATCGCGTATCAAAATACGATGTGTTCGGGTGATTAATTGATATAATATCGGGGCAAAACGATTTCGTCATTAGTCATTACTCGCTGCGCTTCGTTTATTCTCTCTCGATCCCGATTCTAACGACTATTTAACATTATCCCATAGCTCACGGAAATGACAGAAGAAAAGCTCTTCCCATACCTAAAAACCTCAAAAACCCCCTATAAAGATTTAATAAACAACAGCCTGGTCGTGCGCGTCGCGAAAAATTCCGCGTTAAAAAACTTTCGTCTCGTCCACACCGTTGTCCGCTTAATTCCCAAATTAAATCACGAGTCCAACAATTTAATGCAGCTGGGCAAACAGAAAAAGCCTATCCCCCCGTTCCACGTCTCCTCTTTGGACATTAACATCGTTATCAAGTATCCAAAGAGTGGGACATGACTCGAGAGGCTTTTCCCGACTACAGGTCCAAGCTCGTTTTTCCAAGCCCCTCCCCAGCCCTAAGCCGAGCGTGACGACGGCCAGGGATTCGCGCGAAATGGATTTCGAAGTTGTAATAAAACAGAGAAAGCTCACGCATACACACACACGGACGGAGAAGGGAGAGATCCCGGTAGACTGACGCAAATTCTCACGCGCACTCTCGTCACTGAGCTTAAGTTAAAATTAACTTTCCAGAATGGCAGAAGGATGGAGGGACGCAGGGTGGAAAGAGGGAGATATGGTTGACGCGTCTCGTACGACCTCCCCTAGCAGCGGCTTGCTGCTTGCCGCTCTCGCTCTGTAGGGGAATTTCGCTCTCCAGACACCAAGCTCCCTCCCCCCCTGCCCCATTTCACTATACCTGGTGCTCCAAAGTCTTTCGACCTCAAATTAGCAGTTTCGCTTACACCGACTTCCTCCCCCACTAGACCATCCGCCCCCCAACGTACGTGCGAACGTGTGCGACGGGTTAGAATAAAAAAAAAAGAAGAAGAAGGGGGAAGAGAGAGAGAGAGGTACAGCATGCGCGCGCGAGTCTGGCGCGAATAATTAACCCCGAGTGCCATACGCATATATACATGGGAAGCCGTGGCCCACTTGACGGTAGAGTCTCTCTCTCTTCGTGGCGGACGAGAGCGACTTATTGCTCAGCCAGCCGCTCTCTCTCTCTCTCTGTACTCTCTGTACCAGCCTTTTCCGGCTATTGTGCGAGAGCTTCTGGCGTCTTTCTCTTGTAATCCTCCGGGGAGTATAACACTCCCTCTTCCTCTCGCTCTTCTGTATGCAGAAAAAGCGAGAGAGCTACTACCTATCCCCTTATTTTTTATTTTCCAGCCCTTTTCTGCCCCCTCCCCCCTGTTAACCCAACCCTACCCTTTTTTCAGAAACGGAGGCAATCACGATTGGTTCCGCTGCTTGGCGTTCGCTCAATTCCGAGAGGCTAAAGCGTCAGCTTTCAGGGCATATAGACGCGCGTACACACATACGCGCACGTGTATGTTTATACCCTCACTCGCCTACTTTCTTCTCACATGTGGCTGACGTGTTGTGTGCTCGTTTCTCTCTCTCTCTCTCGGCTTGTAGTTCGCGCGAGAAAAGGCACAACGAGCGTGTTCACCAACTCTACCCTTTTCCTTCTTTTTTAATCATTTCTCCGTTGTATGTGCCATATACCTGCGAATCTGAAAAACTCCCTATATATGGGGTATATTGTCGCGCGGGAGTCACGAGACCCTGGGAGTTGAAAGGAGCGAATGGGGATAAGGGGGGGCATATAATCGTGTGAGCGATGAAACTGCACGTTTATATAACAATTGCGGGCTGGGTATCTTATGGGAGCTATTGACTTCGTCGAAGGCATAAAAATTATGTAATATATTATATTCATGGTTTATGTTGTATAGTGTTATGGTATAATAACGCGTGTTGTTGATGCGCTATTGAATATGGGCACACACGCGCCACGCTCTCGAGCACAAGTGCGTCGCGGTATAATTTTTTATCACTGTATAGGTATACTCATATACCGCGACAGTTATGGCTGAGAATATAAAAGGGACTTGTGGAGTTAATAGATATGTATGAATGAAAATAAATGAAAAAATAATAAATAAAACAATCGCACAACAACGAACAACAGTCGTAAAAGCCGGTAATGTATACGAACTATATCGTGCCTTGGCTTTTATCCATTCACAACACGCATGTGTACAAGTACACGCTCTCACACACACAGAGGCAAATATGTATATATGTACGTATAAACATCATGTATATTTAATATATGGGAATAAGAGAGAAATAAAGTGATAGGTACCTTGTTTGGCTCATATTTTCCGTTGCAGACCAGCCAAACCGCGCAGTGCGAGGCCTCGTTAAAGAGATCTTCCTCGTAAGACGCAACATCTTCTCGGTCGCTTACGTACACCTCGCTCGGTGCTTTTTTATTTTCACGAGAGCAAACGGACCGCACGACTTTCGCTCGAATCGCAGTAAATCGCGGCGTATTTCGCTTTTTTTTTTCAAGAGGTTACCGAGCAACGAAAAAAAAAAAGAAAAACGCCCTTAACGTATGCAGACAGGGGTGTACGAAGGGGCGTTTCGGTTATAAGGAAAACGCCGAGCAAACGCCGGTGCATTAAGGAGAGAGCTGTGTCCGCGTGTAAACGCACGTACACGCGGATTATAGACAGCCCGAGAGAAACACACGGCATCAAACTGCGCCGATTCAGCAATTAACTGCAGGGAGGTGTGCTCGACGCAGACGGAGTGCAACTCTCTCTCTCCCTCTCTCTCTGTAGGCAGAGAGGAGGGGGTGAGGTGCAGGCCACCGCAGTGCAAACACGCGCGAGAGGGCGTTGCGGGAGGAGGGGGTGCTGCATCTCGCAGGCCGGAGAGAAATATCGCGCTCTCGACCTTGCCTCCAGACACACACACACTCTCCCGCTCGCGCGTGTACGTGTATGCACACGCGGATGCACAGTGCCCGCGCAGTCGTGCACGCGCGCCGGTATAGAGAGAGAGACCGGTGGGTGGCGGGAGCCCGAGAGGGCGGCAGCCCAGAGAGATGCACCGCATCCCTCTACCCACCACCGCCACCCTCGTGTTGCTCGATCGATGCGGAACCGGCCTCTCCCTCCCTCTCTCTCGAGCTTGCTGTCGTGTGCGCTCTCTCTCTCTCTCGTTTGCAGTTTACTACTCCATGCGCGCGCCTCGTGGCGATCCACGGCTGGCTTTATTTCGCTCCTTCGGCTCGGTCCTCCTTTCTTTTTGCTCGTCCTTCTCACTGAGTATGTCCTCGCGCGCACTGTACCTGTGCGTATTATCTTCGTGATCGGCGAATCTTCGATTGATGGGGAGATGCACTTTGTTTCGAGTTTTTTTCTCTCTCTCTACTGCTACGCACTTTGATCATACTTTGTTCTTTTTTTTTGGACTTGCTGGACGGATATATTGACGATCGAAATATTAACGGCGTTTTTAGGCTGCGGATCCGATTTTCGTAAGCTGCCGATTATGCGATATATATACTATGTGAAAAAAGCATGTTTTTTTGGCGACGCTTCCGTTCATCGACAGTTATGAATACGCTCGTTCGATTTAAGAAAAACTCGATCGACGACGGTGAAATCGCGACCGGTAAAAAAGCTCATCTTACAGGACATTGTCGGCGTTCGCTTTGTATAACTTGGCTCGCCGTTTAAAGATATATACTTATAACAATATGTACACGGTCGCAGATTATGTACAGCCGGTCAAGCTTGCAATTCCGCTCGCGCTAGTTACTATACGATTATAGATGTATATCGATATAAATTTACACATACGATTATTAAACACGTAAATACTTACTGCTGAGCTTCGTTGGCTGCCGAAACTTACTTTTTTCATTTGCTTTATTTTTCTCTATCTCTCGAAAATTATGCAAAAGTACAACGCCGCGTCGCAAGCTTGCCCGCGCGCGCTTTTCTCTATTACTCTCCGCGCTCTCGTTTTCTAGCTAACTTTATACACAAGACGCGGCCAGCCATGTGCTCGCCCGCAGGCAGACCCTCAGACACACACACATACTCTTTATAATTAAACACACAGGACTAATTCTATTCCGTATTAATATAACATGTACGGAAAGCCCGTCGGAGAGATCGCTGAGGTGCGCTCGGTGCTGTCGGTTACGTAACGCCGCGCCCAGGATTTCGAATCGATATTCTCGGCCGTCGGGAGGGTGGTGCTTCGCACCTCTCGCGCTTCCAAGGTTGCGCGAGCCCAGGGCAATACACGCGTTGTAACGAGTTCTATAATCAGCACGAGCGACTTCAACGTTCCACCCGGCGTATCAGTCTTCGCTTCTCTCTCCCTAACGCTTATTGCTTTGTATGTCGATTATCATCGACTGTCAGCTGAATTTCGTAAGATCCCGGGTTGCAAGCTCGGCTCTTCGGCTTGTCAAATTTCCGCGGCTCGAGCTGCTGTCTATCGCGTCCATTTTGAAAAGCCCCCGGGTCACGTGCACTGAGTGGTGGTTTTTTTACGACACCGAAGACCGACGGCTTGCTGATAAACAGTTGGGGGAGCTAAGCTCGGCTGACAGAAAGCTCGACGACTCGCGCGCTTGTGAAAGTGAGGAGGCTTTTGCCGACGGATGGATTTGAGCTTTCGCTGGGATCGAAGCTCAGCGCGATTAATTTTGCGGAGTTCGGTTTTCACAAGAACGCGCGCCGGTACGGCTTTGATCGAATCGGAAATATTTGTTTTTTTTTTATCGAAATTAAAACGGGTGCAGCTGGATAACGGGATATTTATAAAAAACGTATAAAAATAGTTAGTACAACATAGTTATCCCGTTATCCAGCGCACGCGACGGAAAAAAAAGAGGTACGCTCGACAGACCATCGTCAAGAATCTTCATCGCCGAAAGCTCGCAAGCTCGTCATCGCGTAGCGTTTAATCGAGCGTTCTGTTTACAACAAAAAAACCGACTCTCAATATTTTTTACATTCGCACACACACAATGACAAATGTCGAGTACCCGGTCGCGCGTCTCATACATAATCGCTGTTTACAATGGGGTTACCTTGTTTATTGGAATGCGCGGACATGAAAGCCCCGTCGGCGGCGGCGGCCCGTAGTCGGCGCCGCTGGCCCTCGTCGACTCTTGTCCCTTATCCCTCTCTCCTCTCTCTTCGTACCGACGTCCTCCTTTTTTCTCTTCGACTGCCGATCTTCAGCCGACGGGCCGGAGGTAGCGTCGATTCTTCTCTTCCAAATCTTCTTTCTTGCCAATTGTCCGTGAGATAATAATAATCAACCTCTCACCAAAGTGTCTACAATGTCCAAACGCGGACGAGTCTTTGCCGAACGAGCTCGCTGGATTAAGCTTGCGCGCACTGGTAACCGACGACGCGCTGGCGCGGAAAATCGCGACAACCCCTCGCGACCTGTCTCTCTCTCTCTACGTTACGTAAGGGTGGCCGATCTTTCTTCGTGGAGCTGACGGGCCAGCTCGGCCGACAGGCCGATATGCTGCTTCGGACTTGCTTGTGCTCCGAGCTTTCGCGTGCGAACTGCTTGTTGCCAACTACGTGTCCCTCCTCTCTCTTGCTCGATGTTAGTAGCGCTGCGGAGTCACTGCAGCGGACAAGTGGAACGAGTCGCGATTACGCGCGACGCGTCGGCGCTACGTGTAACTCCGACGCTGCCAGACTCGTACGTGGATTTTGCTGATGTCGCGAGCACAAGTGAAATTAAAGCCGAAACTGCTTTTTAGTCACGAGTAGAGGATGATACCGAGATTTGGGAGAGAGACTGGAAACTGCAGGCGACCGTACGGGGTGTGTGTGTTTTTTCGGAAACGGTAGAGAACTCTCGAGTTGGGCGGACTCAGTTCCTCGCAGCGCGGGAACGTCGCCCTTAATGACATGCAGCGGGCATGTGCGAGGGATTTTATGTGTCGCTCGCTCGCTGCTGCTACACGCACCCTCTCTCTCTCTCTCTCTCCACCTACTCCCGGCCAGCCGGCGCAGTCGCCGTCAACTGCAGCCTCTCCGCCGGGCGCGCCGGCGCAGGCTACCAGACAGCCGCGCACAGACACGCACACTAGCGCTCTTTCCACCCCTTTAACGCCCTCGAGCAGCAGCGGCAGCGCAGCACCACTGGCGTTGCACCAGCGCCAACTCGCTATATACTCCCTTCCGTCCCGCAAGCTCTGTGTAAAGCTCGCGCGCTCGCTCTTGCACGCGCACCCTATCGGAACCTCGGGAACCCACCCCACTCGTCGCGCCTGTGTCTGCCCCTCTCCGACTGCTCTCTATCTCTCTCTTGCCTTCTCCTTCCCTCGGCCAATCGGCTTGTGCAGCCCCTACCCCCGGAAGCCCAGACCCCTCGCTCTCTCTTGCTCTGCAGCTTACTCTCTCTCTCTCTTCGTAGCAAGCCCCGGAGTAGGAGACTCGCTGCAAAGAGAGCTGCATCGCGCTGCTACTGGCGTTATATGAAATCGCAGGTGGAAAAGGCCAGTGGGTATTCTCTCTGCATCACTGCTGCTGCTGCAACGACGGCGGTGGTAGAGAGAGAAGAGGCGCTTGCGTTATAAGCTCTCCCCACGCAGGCGCTGGCTGGGCTTGCTCCAATGCTACATGTGCAGTTGGGAAGGGAGCAGCTAACCTCGGGCGTCGGGGAGGCTCAGCCGAGGGTGGGGAGAGGCTCTGTTACGAATAGGGGGATAAAGCGCAGAGGGAGCCTCGACAACTGGCGCCCTCTCCCGGCCGAGCTTGCAGACTTTGTACCCTCGCCAAAACACCTACCTATCCTTCTCCCTCTCTCTTGCACTCCAAGCCAAAGTGCTCACGGACTGGCACGAAGGGCATCCCGGATATGCGCGAGCTTCTCTCTCTTGTTCTCGATTCTCCTCTGCGTTCCTCTCTGTCTTATTCAACCTTTAACGCGCCTCTTTCCTTACGACCTTTATCGGATTTTTCAAGTGTACAGAGAAGAAATGCGGAGAATAAAAGGTTTTCCATGGGAGAAAGGGATTTTATCTTTTTTAAAAAAAGCTGCATTTTTTCGGGAGTTATTTTTCGCGATAAGCTAATGCGGCATTCGTTATAGTGGCTTGTAGAGCTTTTTCGAGATTTTGTAGGATGATAACGTGTAAATTATAAAAAAAAATCGCGCGACTCTAATGCTAATTGTAAAACTGTAAAGAGTCTGGGTGTTATAATGCGATGCATCTCTCGGCGGGATCGATCATCCGAGCTCAACACCGAGGACCCGCTGAATGATTTAACGAGAGGAGCGCGTTTAAAGATAGCCGGTCTGCTTTCAAATCAAGACGATTGCGCTTAATTTTAAAACGCAGCATCGGCATTGTAAGATCCGTCTATTTTAACAATCGTCTTCGCGGCCAACTTTCCGTGCTCCATAGAATCTCGACGACAAGCGTTGCGCGAAAAAAAAAAGGGAACTTGCGCCATCTTCTCGTCCACATAGACATCAAACGCTTCCCCTTTTTCCCTTAATCCTCCTAATTTCTCATCCAAATAATAGACCGAACTTTGTCGCTCTTTCTCTATCGCGAAAGGAAAATCACCGCCCGAAAACTTGGCCTCCACTCCCAGACGATTCTACAAAACTCCCTCGACGTCAAGCAAACTCCCGTTGTCCTCCCTCGACGCCTCTTCTCGCGACACTTCGCGCGGAATTATCCCGCCTCGCAAAAGCTCCCCTCCAACCCCTTTCTACTTTCATCATGGTAATTTCGCGCGGGTTACAGCGCTAGAGCAGCTTCTAATTGGCTTATTAAGCCATTATGAATTTTCAAAGATTTTTCGACTGTCTCTCTAAAAATCGAAACGAATGTCTGGGGGCCGCTTTGAAAAAGCTCGAGCTCGCTTTTGCCGTAGTCTTATCCCTTCTTCTCCTCGTCGACAAACGTCTATATACGTAATCCGAATTTAACGCGCAAATGAAACGCGAAATTGCGCTGGGCCGCGTCTCTGTCTCTCATTAGCCCAAGCTCGCCCGAAAACTCATTAACCACAACGTCGGAGTTGCGCGTGCGCGTCGTTATTTTCGGGCTTTTATTCAATTTCGCACATTTCACCCTTCGAGTGGGGAAGTGACCTTTTTATCTCGACCGAGGTCGAGCGCTGTTTAAAAAATTTTCCAAGCCCAAAAGAGAGAGAGAGAGACGGATCTGCTTGAGTTGTAAATAATGGCTCTGGAGGAGAGAGAGAGCTTGCGCTTGCCGTAGCCTAACTTTCCCCATAGCTAGTTGGTAAATTTAACTAGACTATGTAACTATGTGTACGTGAGGGGAGAAGTTCACGGACGCGAACGAGCTGGCATTTTTCAAGTCGGCCGTTAGCCGCCGTCGTCGAAATTCAAGACACGCGCCCTTTGCATTTATCCTCTCTCTCTCCTGTAACTCCATCGTGGCCCGCGGATTTATGGGGGGCTATTTTTTTCTCCGGATGTTGTTCGGCCAGGAAGCAACGGGGATTTTTCTTTTTTTACAGATCTAGACTGGGATTCGGAAATATTGAGTTGCTCTTCTCCGCTTGGATAGATAAAAAATATACACCGAGGGATAATGAATTTTTCGTACGCGTACAAGAGACGAGCATTTTTCTTGTAAAAAGGATTTGGAGCCATAGGCCGCGTTATAACAGCCTGGAATCGTACGGATTTTGTAATGGGAGATATCGGCCGATGTACACACGCCTGGTTTATATATAGGCCGGCGGTTTACGCGACATTCGGGACGATAATGTAGCTGGAGGTACATTTGCTTTACGAGAGACACCGCACAACAAACGTATATACAGCCAGAGGTTATATACAGGGTAGGGTCACAGCCGGTATACACACACACACAAGCGCATGTATATACAAAGCTCCAATGTACTTCTCGCGGATCATAAGGAAGAAAATCAAAAGCTTGAGTTACGTAGACTCTCGATTTTCATTTGGCGCGTTCGAGATAGCTCAAACTTGGCAGGAGATTGACTTCCAGCGCGACGAAGTATCTCGGAATCGGTATAGACTCTCTGATTTCCAAGCGCTTCGGCTCTTTGGGACAACGAACTTTTCTAATTTGAGGATCTTATTACGAGCGGCACGCCGATGTGTTCTTGTATATAAGTTCGATATACTATTGGACGATCTTTCTTCATTTTGTTTACTTTTGTAAGGCTTGGAAAGTCTGTATGGTGTTATTTTGGGGATCACTATTTGGCGAACTAATGATCGAGCCTAGTCATCGATCGGCTCTCGTTTGTTTAATAATTAATTATTCGCTGATGTTGGTACACACTATAGTGCACTATGTGGAAGAAGATGTATGATTAAATATTGGTATTTGGTGGACTACAAACAATCATACTGTATACCGAGAGAAAATTAGATGGGCTCGATTTGCCAACTGTTTTATATATCGTTCGTAGGCATAAATTTCCAAATTAATTGTTATTAATTTTCTCAAACCGTCTGGTAACATATCGTCTATTAACCCAACAAGCAATCGATATAACCTTTCTCCTTCGGCCACGCTCACCTGTACCGTGGAAAACCAAAAAAAAAAAAAAAAGGAAGAACTTGAATACTTGATTTCCCAATTCGACAAGCAATGTCGGTATATATTCCCAGCCCGGTCGCTGCAATATTAATTCATTAATTAACCAAAGTTTACATTCGCTCAGCGAGATAGAGAGCGTTCAGTCTCTCGGCCACGTAAAATTCCGCAGCTTTGATTTTTTAATGCAGCCGTCTAATTAACTCCGGAATCATACCGTGTAATGGGTAAGGGATGGGATGAACAGAGAGAGGGCCAACGCGCATATCGCGCAAATTAGCCAAGCCAAGCTACACGAGGAGAGAGAGCGAGCCCCCGAGAAATTACATCATTCGTGCAGCTTGGCTCGAGGCAGGCTCGAGAGCTATATAGTTGAGCCCCCCCTGCGAGCGAGCGCGGATGTGTTCAGTATATCAGACAGCTCTCCCTCTGAGAGAGAGAGAGAGAGCATTCATTTAAAACTTTCCACTATCCTCGGCTCCTACAGTACCTGTGCTTCATATGTATATACACGAGAGGTGGTGACGCTCGCGGTAGATGTAGCGCGAGTATTATAATTACGTGACACAGTCGCGCGGAGAGATTTATTTTTGCAAATGAGATAAATGAAGAGGAGGGCCAGGGTATAGAGAGAGCGAGGTAAGTCGCCTGAATTTTATGTTTATAATTAAAATGATAATTTATAAAGGTTTTGAACGAACGCGGTAATAAGAGGCGCTTTGCTTACTAGCCCTGGTGGATGCATTGCTTATTTTGTATGTTTGTATACACAGAGCGATATCGTTTTTCGGCAAAGGAAAATTAAATGTAGGCGAAGGAATAAAGCGAGGCCTGGCCGAAAAGCCGAGATGTCTCCGTGGCAAAACGCGTCATGGGAAAGAGCGAGAGAGCTCTTGAATAGTACGACGGATTACATGAGCTTGTGGTAAGGTGCGACGTGACTGGTGGAGGGGGTTGTTTTGTGAAGATATCCGAAAAAAAGAGGGCCAACAAGGCGTAAAGCTTGGCAGGCCGGAACTTTACGCTGCGCCTGTTTGACTTGTCTCGCATTTACATTTTCCGCGTTACAGACAGCGCCTGGAAAGGGGGTGGACGTGTATACATACACACTCCCTGGAGGGTAAGCTTTGCGCCCGACGGCGGGACCCCTTCTCTAACTTCAACGTAGGATGTGCCTCGAGGCTGCAACCAACGGAGAGTGAGAGAAAGAGGGGGGGGGAGATGGACGAGCGGCCTGGTATATGCTTTTTCGTGAAAAGCCGTTGTTATGTGCGGTGGCATTCATACGCGGGCGCAGGTATAGGAGAGAGAAAAAGAGGATGACGTGTGCGTCTAGTTGCCGAATTTGCGAGTTTATGACGCTTGGGGAGGGAAAAAAAGGAGGGGCTGTTTCTTACGTCGAAACAAGCTGGATGTGGTTTTGTGGGAGAGATAGAGGATAGTGACCGAGTCGACGGGAAAAACGAGGGAAGAACACGGTCGGACTGAAAGAGCTTATGTCGCTAGCTTTTTTTTTGGGAGACAGGTGTATAAAGGAGGAGAAAAAAAAAGAGGGACGGAGCTTAGGCGGTGTGCGTCGTCTGATCTACGCGTAAGATGATTCCGGGTTTAATTACGGAAAGAGGCACCGGGATTTCCGGCGCGCGCGCTTAATTTTGCACGGCTCGGGCACGCGTACGCTGGCTTACTTAATTTTTTTTTTTAATAAAATCCTAGACTGTGTAAGCACGGAGGATATTACGCGGAAGGGAGAAAAAAAATAGGTTGGAAGGGAGTTCGGGCAAGGGGAGGTTGAGGCTGCTACTTTGTGAAAGAGCGATTTGTTTCGCTCGCGTCGGTCGAGCTCCGACGAGCCCCGGCCAATCGGGAATAAAAAAAAAATAATATTTTAGTGCACAGAGGAAGAAGAGAGAGAACGCGCGAGTGCCTGCCGTTGCCACCGCGTCCGCTGGAGAAAGAGAGAGAGAGAGAGAGAGAGAGAATGGATGTACACGTAGGGTATACAGAGAGACAAAAAGGAGGAAAATAAAGCGAAGCCGATGATGGACAGGTTCTCTCTCCTCTCTCTCTCCCTCCCCCATGCTGTACGTGATCGAGAGGTTTTAAAGCGCGCAAAACAGTTGTTTGACAGCCGCTGCGGAATAAATGGAAATAAAAACCCTGCATGTACAACCTGCCGAGCGCCAAGAGCAAGAGAGTATAAGGCTGGCGATCGTACGCGCGCGTGTGTGTGTACATACCAGCGCCGACAGGCACATCAACATCACGTCCTGAAATGATTGTTAACAACAAAATAAAAAAGAAGATGAAAATATGTATAAAAAGGAAAGGAGGGGAGAGAGAGAGAGGATGTTTGACATATTAAGGCACGTGGTGATTAACAGTATTCAAGATTGACGACGTACGAGTGGGAGAGGGAGTTAAATCTGTCGCAGTGAATCTCGGTAATACGGCAAGAACGGCGGGGTATACTGGAGAGCCGCCACCGTGGCAGTAGATTAAGTCGGGTAGAGTCAGACAAGCGCGGGAAAACGTCGGACACATGAGAGAGAGAGAGAGAGAGAGAGAGAGAGAGAGAGAGAGAGAGAAAGGCTGATTTTCACCTCTTTATCTCGGGCTGAAGGAAGATCAGCAAACCGCGAGCGACATAACGGCCTAGTAGAGACGTCTCTCTCTACCCGCGTGTCTTTTGCGCAGCGTATACGTACAAGAGGGGCGGTGGCCGATGCAAGCTCGAGGGACTCGTTGAATAATAAACCGCCCCAGACAGCGTTTGACTCTGCCTCCCTCTCTTTTTCCCTCGCGCGCGCTTTGCCGCCCTACGATCGATTAAGCCAACGTGCTCCGCGCGCAAACCGAGGGCTCTCCGCACACACACACACGCTGCAGCAAGACGCTTTCTCTTCTGGCTTGGGTTATCGAGAAAAAAAAAGAAGACAGCCGGAACAAATTGAATGCGCGTTTAGGATACGTACAACTAGCGCGTCCGTAGAGAGACGGAGGAATTTTGAAAGTTAGCCCTCGAATTAGGAGGGAGAACAGAGAGAGAGAGAGAGAGAGAGCTGTACACGGACAGCAGCCGCGGTTAGGCCAACGGCGTATGCCAAATCCCCGAGGAGCTTGCGTAACTGCCCCTCCAGGCGTACACATAGAGCGTATACACAGAGCCAGGTAGCTATGCGGGTTAGAGAGGGCTTAGGCGAGTAATAAGCAATCGTCGTTACAACGCCGCCCGCAGCTGTCGGCGACGTTTATGAAAGCCCTTAGCACGGCTAATGTCCCTCTCCCTTCCCGTATGGAGCTTGTAAGGAGCCAGCCGCGCACTTGTGCATCCGATCTCGAGAGCGTATTGTTGGCCCTCTTTTCTTATACCCAAATATCTCTCTCTTCCATTTTACCCTATACCACTATTCCTTTTCAATTTCTCCCTTTTTTTTATTGTTCTCCATCCACTCGTTTATTCGCATAGTCGAGCGCGTATTGCCCCGCTCGTATTGTCCTCGCGGCCCTTTTCTATTTCATAAGGAACTTTTTTTTCAAAAGGACCATCGTCGTTTTTTTTCTCCTCTTTTTAATCTCTGGACCACACTTGACCCCCGCGTATTGTTGAAAAATATCCCTTCGTCTTCGTTTTTATCAGAAAATTCTTATCGACCGGGGGTGCTCCGATGTGGCCTGCGGTGTGGGTATAAGGAGAAACCGTATATACCCACACTGCGCTCGTTTTTTCGTTTAAGGAAAAGTTGCGAAAAGTCGTAACTAAACTTAATCCATTCAACTATAACTTACGCCGGACTTTTTCCTTGCCCAACATCTCTCTTCTTTCTCTCCTCTCTCTCTCTCTTTTGCTCTACGCTCGTCTTATCTTTTCTTTTTGAGATTCCGTTATAAAACTTCGTCTCTTATTATTTTTTTACCCTTCCCTCTCCCCAAACTCTTTCGCCCAAAAACGTCATTTATCTGTTTTTGATGCCCTTTCCCCAGACTTTTTATCTTTTCCCCTTTTCGAAATTCTCTTGGATCTACGAAAATTCGTGAAAAATAATCCATTATAAAACATCCCCGGGACAAAAAGAAAATCCGCGTCTCATAAAACTTGCAAGCTCTCTCGGCAAGCCCCGGCGACATCCTCAGCCAGACATCCTAGCCAACGTCCCAGCCAACATTAACCCGTGCATTAATTCATCATCAGCCTACAGTCGAGCTTGAAAAGCTCTCTAACCGCGCGATCTCGAGGCAAAGCCACTCCCTCCCCCAAGCTAACCAAGAACAGCAAGCTCGCGCGCAAATTAGATAAATATTATCCGACGTTTAAGAAGATAATCATCGCATCTCGCAGTTTCTCTTTCTCTCGTCAAGCGCAAGCACATATACTCGTATAACCACAAAACGAAGTTGGGGAAGAGGAACAGAGGATAAAGACTAATTTACGTTCGGAGAATCGCTCAAAGCGTCGCGTCACAGTAGGCCTCCTCGGCGACGTGGAAGTTTAAAAAATAAAAGAAAAACGCATACAAATTGAGGCGCTTATACGTCGTGCAGAACCTTACACGCCAGCTGCACTCATTTTTTCCGCACTCGAGATCTCGCGCGACGACACTTATCCTTTTTATTTTTGTCGTGCGCCTCGCGGAATAAGCGGGGAGGGGTTACAGTCTAGGCGTTAATTAACGAGGATAAACGCGCAAGCCCTCTGAATGGCTGATTAGCGGCTGGTAGTTTTTGTTTACGCCTCCCAGCGTGTGCCGCCACTCGCCTCAATGGAGAGAGAGAGAGAGACGCGTTTGTTGGCACGGCCAGGGGATTAATACGGCTTAAGAGCTACACCCGCCCTGCTTTCACGCGAGCCTTGTACATGTGCGGATGCTGCGTGTACTGAGGGGGTATACCTGGCAATTAATTGCTGCGCAGTAGGGGGGTTACACGTACAAAGCCCCCCCCCCCCTGGGTCGAAGTGAATTTAACATTTACATAAGCTCTCCACTTATCCACCTCGAGCAAGCGACTTTTTTTTCTTTTCTTCGTTTATTTCATTCTCTTTAATAACAGAGATTAAAACTCGAATAACAACATTGTATCTGTGACGAGTGTTTACTACATGGATAGCGTTAAAGCGTCTACTCGAAATCCGCAAGCTCCGGGGCGTCGGTGAGGTCGACGCAGTGGGTAATGGCCTTGTAGAGGCACATGTAACTGAAACAATAAACCCGAGCTTTAAGCTCGACGAACCAATCGAGCGGCTCGGCCCGATGGTTATCGCAATCGTAGCTGTACTCCACCGGCTGGCTGATCCTCCCGTCCGCAGTCAGACGTCTTATCCTGGCGTCGATGCCGCGTCGCGAGATCTCGAGCATCAAAGCCCCGCCATCGGCCAAATTGTAGATCCTCACGGCGTACTGAGCCGGCGAGCTTGCAAGACTAGCCCTGGCTCTGGGCTTGAATCGCGAGTCCAGCCACGAGCACTGGGTACTCGACCAGCCTGGACCATCGGCCTCGCTGTGATGACAGACGCCGATTACGGAGTTGAGGACCGAGTTGGCGCGCACGTAGCCGGGAATGCGTTTGCGACGTATGACCCGTAGGTCAGCGTCCAGTAGGCGCAGACTCGACATATCCATCGATACCAGCACGTAGCCCGTATCGGGGTTGAACTCTCGTAGTGGATGCAGCTTTGTCAGATCGAAATTGCCGTCGTCCGTTTTGAAATCGAAATTTTTTATGCCCAACTGCTCGCCTTTTACGTTGAATCTGAAACGTTTGCGTATTCGTTAGGGTTACAAGTCGGCGTTAAAACTGCAGAGGATCAGAAGCTTACCTGATCAGACACATGCTACCAGAGGGTTTGCAATGCATCCAGCTTTTTACAAAGACGTCGAAGGTGTCAGAATACGGCAATATGATCACAGGCTTATTATTCTCCAGCATCTCGTCATCGAAACCCAAGGAGAATTCATGACTGACGCAGCCATGCTCGGTAAAGTCGATAGCGAAGAAATGGAGCTCGGGACCAGCATCGGCCTCCGACGTTTCCACCAGACTGACCAAAAGCTGACCATTGCCGAGGACCCTGGCTTCGGTGTGGAGAACGTCCCGATCCTGTGGCACTGGTACCACGATCCTACAGCTGTTGTTCGGCTCGATCGCTTTCGACTCGAGGTTTATTATGACGTCGGAGTTGACCTTTGGATAGGAGATGTAGAGCAGCTGGTTTCGTACCTTTAGCACTGCTGGCGGGTAGAAGGTGTTGTTTATTGTGTGAGTTAGGTTTTCGTTTGGTACTTGTTGTACATCTGCCTTGGTAAAGGTTAACAGTGGTAGTAACAGGATCGCAAGTAATGCCGGTAGAGAGATCGACATTTTGATGTTATTATTCCTTTAGTTTACTGGAAATCAACGATAGCCAATTTATCTCAAGGTCAATTTGAAAAATATTGCGATATTAAAGATTGCGCTTACTCGAGTTTCGCAGTAACGCTTCCGGGTGTCCAAGCTTTCCTTCGTATGACTCGTTTTACGCTTGTACTCTCAGCCGGACTTTGAGCAACTATTTGCGTTGAAAACAAACGTTGATAATCTATGCGATGATGAACATTGTAAAAATAAAATGCTAGCTAGTCGAAATTACGCTGTTTTGCAAAATCTCATCGTCTCTGGCGCCACGTGAGTGGAAATCAAGAAAAAGATTCTTCTTTTTTTTTCCTCGTCAATATCAGCTCGAAGTTATTAATTCTTGTTGCATCACACGCCTGTAGCTTAACTACTTCATTTAATGTTTTTAAAACACGAGAGAATAAAAACCGATAAAGCAAATATGAACATCTAAAAATTCATAGCAATAAAATTTCACTTTGACAATGTTAAAGATAACCCCAGGTGTCAAAATATTAATAACACCGTAACGATTTATTTGAATAAATTCATAATCCCTCCTCGGAAAAAAAATCCATACAGCGTAAATTCGTCTACTAAATGTTCTGCTCACCCGTGCTCGTCGATAAGACCGTCTCTCGCTGCCTCTTATCTAAATTTATTCATTCCAAAAACCATTAATAACACGCGCAGCAGCGCACAAGGCCACTCTCTCTCTCTCTCTCTCTCTCTTAAACTAAAAAACTTTCCAGCCGCACCAGCCGGGTCATAGAGAGAAAAATCCAACAATGTCGATCGCGCGCATCCACAAACAGACACACAACAACGCTCTCTCCTCTCAGCATCCGCGAGGCTTACTCGCTGGCACTGCTGGTCCGACTGATAAATCAGTCCGTTACCCCAGTCGGCCGGCGCTAATCGCCAGTGCATGCGCGACCTTTCCGACAGATCGTCGGACGCGCGTGTAATTAGTCTCTCGCTGATGTGCATTGCATGCTGGCGAGCGTCTTGAATGAAATTCTCGTGTTTCTTTATTTATATGGAAAATAAAAACAGGTTTGCTTCTCCCTTACTCTTTTTTTTTATAATATTTATTATTATTTTCCAGATTAATAATCACCGTTAACAACGTACAATTCGAACTTATTTATACGACACTGATACACCTAGTGTACACCATTTCATCGCAGCTCACGGCGATGCAGTAGCCTCCGGCGCCTACGTCAAAGCTGTCCAGCCTGTAGATATCGCAGTCAACCTTACCAAAGAACACAGCCTCGCTAGCAGTGCTGTTCCGATCGAGCCTCAGTAGATACAAGTGCTTAGAACCTGCGCGTAATCCAGTCCTAGCCGCAAGCGCCAATAGAGCACCACCTCGAGGTAGATTGACCAGACTCAGGTGACTAGGTTTAGGCAAACCTTGGAGTCTAACTTCAGCACGTTGTGAGAGGTTCGAGTCCAGCAGCAGACAACGGAGGACGTTGATGCTTTCGTAATGCCGGCAGACCCTGAAATTGCCGTGATTCGTCGAGTACGTTCCGGAACTGGTGACGCGTAGACTCGGTAGGATGAGCCGCTTGCTTGGTCCCGCGTCGGAGAAGTTCGCGTCTAGTTTACGAAGTAGCGAGCTGTGGTTACCGGGCCTCAGCTGCAGGTAGAAGTAGCCTGAAGACCAGTCGTGCTTCGATATCGTGTGTATGCGAATCGTGCTTGGTCTGTACAACGATCGAGGGTCAAGGTCTGAAATGATGAGCAGGAGATTTAAGACGTGTGAAAAAAGAAACAAGCAGTTGTTTGGTGCCTACCTGGTATGGCGACGATGTTGAAAGAAGACACTGGCCTGCCCTCGTCATCGTACCTGTACACATAGGTGTAACGCGGCTCAGCGTAAACGAGACTGGTGATGACAAGGTCGAAGCTGTCGTGGTATCCGATGACGTCGACCACGTCGATGGGCAGCAGATCCGAATCGCGGACCTCGAAACTCTGCTGGCTGCAGGTGCGCGGCTCGACTATCACGAAACGCCACTCGCTCTCGTGCTCGCGACGACTGTAACGGTAGTTGAGCAGCCAGATGACCAGCTTGCCGTTACCAAGACTCGTCGCACGACGTGGGTAACGCAGGGGATGAGCCAGAGGCAAAGATACGACGCAACTGGGAAAATCGGTTGATACCAGACGCAGAGGATGATCAGGCTCCAGCGAGTCCAATACGTGCACCAGGCTACCGTTGCTCTCGAGCACCAATGGACCCGACGATTGGATGTGTCTTATTGACGACCACTCGGTACTCGAGTTGTACGACCGGTTGGTGAAGAAGTACTCGCTGTTGCTTGGTACGATCACGAGCGCGATCGCGATGACGAAGAGACTCTGTTGACGCCACATGACTTTCGGTGTATATATGATGGGTTTGGTGGACATACGTTTTTTGGGGAATAGATATTAAGACGGACGAGGCTGTGACGAGTGCGAATGAAAAATAACGCTGACCTTCGCGGCGTATCTCTCAAGATGATTGGCAAATCGATTTTCGAGTTGGTTACTCGGCTGTGTTTACTTTCTAATGCAGGACGTTTTTTTTTCTATTTTGGATGTTGGGTGGAATTATTTGTTGTATTTTTTAAAGCTGTTGTGTTTTTATTATTTAAATAATATTATTTCTATAAATAGAAACGGAGGCAGAATTCGATTTGTTATAACATTACAAAATTCGGCATTGGTAGTTATCAGAGAAAGAAACGTGTCTGACGTAGTATCGCTGAATTCCCGCTTTTTTTTTTGTGATACGCGATAACCGTCTGTCTCTACGAAAAGCTTAAATTCAGATAACACAGTCTATAGTTTCTTACACCAATTAAAAACTGTTTTCAAATATCGAAAAATCCAACGAACATAATATTGTTCCAAGCAAATCCAATAAATCCATACGCAAACAAAATTAGTAAAAAAATCGTCGATTACTCGCAGTACGACAGTTGCTTTCCCCAAAACCACTCGGCTAACAATCTCCCACGTACAATTCCAACGCTCATTCTGACCCCACTCGACGTTTCCAAACTCCACGGTATCTCGCAAAGTGCGCCATAAGAATAGCGTATACCACGGGGCCAAAGAGAAATCCAGCATCGCCATTAACGTCCACCCCAAGACTAGCAAGTTTCACGATAGCTAGTAGCGCCGGAGGCTCTCCGGACGACCAAACCTGATCGTCCTACCTCAAATCTCCTCGTTAAGTTCGTCGCAATTCTCACGTTTCAAGTGAGCTTGTCGAAAATGTTTTCCTTTTCCCCCCCTCGGAGCTTTAGCCCCGGAGACGTACCTCGGCCGGCGAGACGAACAGGTAATTGAAGAAAAAAAATTCAACTCGAGAGTAATGTTTTTTTCCTTTTCTTTTTTTTTATAATTCTCAGTTGAAACTTTAGCGACTATTGTTCAAAACACAAAAGCTTGCGCGCACGTCTTCTAAGTGTCTGTAAGCCGCTGGGGGACGATGGCTGAATTGTCGGAGAAGTTGGCATGCTCTTTCTGTCTCTCTCGGAACAAGTAACGCAAATCAAGTGTAACTCGACGCGAAAGTCGTGGACTACAGCCTACGACTGACTTAGTTCGTCTCCTTAGCTTATTCTCAGGAAGTTGGCCGCTGTATTTTATGCTGAAAGTAATGATTACAGGTGCTACTTGAAAATTAAATCTGTTTCTACTCTCTCCCACTTTCTCTCTTTCGCGAGAAATTGTTAGTTAGTAGGAATTTGCTCGTTTGATTTGAAATATACTTGATAAAACGACGTTAAACAGTTATTAGAATAAAATAGTCATTTATGTACTTGAAATAACACATCTTTATTTAAATAACATTTGTGAAATAAAAGCTGATACGATACAATGTCTATGTTGCCTATTTAGGCAAATTGAAACAGTGGAACAATCTAACAGATGTACCTTTATTACGTGTAAAGATATTCAAACAATTATTAGTTCCTGCTGGATTGTACGTTATGTAATCGATATTTTTCTGCGTTTTAAATATCTGTATCGTTGATAATACCTTTTCACCTCTTAATACTGTGGCGTGAACATAGTTATAAGGCTTCTTTTTAACTGCTTTTGGCTTTTTTTCAATTTTCTCGTTCATCACTGGCTTATTGGCAATCCAAATGACAAGCGTACCTTTTTCACCTATATTCTTTACCAGCTTATATTTTTCCGTTTCTTTCAAGTCTATGTCTACCGAGGCGATAATTTGTTTTGTAGCTTTACTGAACGTTTTGCATTCAATGTAATTATAATTCATATCGTCACCACTGCAGAAAGTTATCCGTTCATCATCGATGTCTATCGATTTCGTAGCAACATGGATGAATCTCGTATGTTCAAACTCGTATCCAGTTTCGAAGTCGTGATTAGAAACCAGTGGCCAAATTTGCGATGTCGGTTCGTGTACATTTTTAATGAAGTAATACTCTTGATTGTTTTCGTCGAGCACAATATCATCTCTTCTAAAAGACGACACATTTAAATATGTTCTCCGAGGCGCTGCATTATCGAGATTATCGTTGTAGGTGAATGTCGACATATTAGTAATCCCTAGGAAATCGTACTCCGCCATTACTACGTCGAAGCCGTTATTTTTTGGAATCAATTTCATATGTGCAATTCCCCTCATGTCATCAGTCAGAGGTACAGGTGTTGAGTGATTTTGGCAAGTTTTCGGATCGACAGTAAACAGTTCCCAAGCCTCGTTACTTTCATCATTGTAGCTATGTAGAGTAACAACAATTTTATCGTTATGTAATCTTACAGCGTGATAACTCAGTACTTTTGTATTTCCAGCCATCGAATTTAGTGAGCATCCATCCTCTTTTTGATCGCCCTTCACTTTAATTTTAATTGGCGAGTTTGGTAATATCTGCGGTATAGAGATACTCGCAATCACTGTGTTGTAGCCATCGAACAAGAGCAAAGGACTTCGGTCCACATTTGGAAAATCACTGAATTTGTGTAATTTAGTAAACTGTAAGAAAAATGGATGAATTATTATTGCTTGAATATGTGACAATAAGTTAAAGATAATGTTACAAAATCTAACTGATGGATTTTTTTACTTTCTTAAGCTCCTTAATTAAGGATCTCAATTTTATGGTTTCATTTTTTTTTATCACATTTAGATTCGCTGATGATAAAGGCGATTAATAAAATTAGAACACATTGTAGCTTCATGATGTCTTCTCTTCGATGTACTTAAGGTAATTTTTTAGGCAAACACCACTGTAGATTTTATAACATAAATTAAAGGGAATTATTTTTTTCACTGTTTTATTTCACGGAGTTTAAACCACGTTAAATGAAAGATTCAGTCTAGCACAACTGCCAACATTGCTCTAAAAATTTCTTACATTTATACTTCGATATCACTTTGACAAAAAAAATCATTAAACAAGAATGCTGAATATTATCTGTTAAACAAGTGTTCTTGATCAAATATTCGGATACATAAAAATCGAGCTGTTAGTTGAATTTTACTATAAAAATTGAATATTTATACCACAATTACGAAATTTCAGAAAAAAACGTGTCTCACTACAATAGCTTAAATAAGATAAGTCGCGGTAAACCCATCGCCTTGGCGATAAACCGCATGAATAAATTGTAATTATGATTGAGCAAAGAGATAAACTCTTAAAATTAAAAGAATCTTATTAAAAACGTTTACGGACGCAGGTGTGTGAAAATAATCTGCTTTATCATTTGAGTATATTCACTATTGAAGCAGTTATCTCCAAAATAATTTCTTAAATCAACAAAATTACTTTTCAAATCTAAATGTAGATAGTAAATAATATTAGGATAAAAATAAATAGTAAATTGCAATCTGATACCTTGTATTGTACTATAATTAGTCACAATAATAAACTTTTCTAAAAAGAATTATAAAACTTCATTTAATACCTAACTTTACGAACTTCCTTATCATTATCCTTATCATGTGATATAATTTATTCATTTCATAATAAGAAGACGATTCATTAGTAAATTAAATTTTTATAATATGGATTGATAAATTAAATTCATAGTTGGACATTATTAAATATCGATTACGGTTACGCAGTTACTGTGTATGTTTTCAATAAAAGTAGATCTATTATTAGTTCTCAGAACGAATAGAGCATCATTGTTGTCCAGGTAATAAATTGTAAAAAGCAGAAAATATTTTGCACTTGCGCTTACGCGGAAGGCGTAACAATAAACATGCACTTGTAGCGACGTGCATTTTTCAAATCGCATATGACGAAGTTTGCAAGTGATCAGGAAATTATGATAACTGGGGGAAGAACTTACTTATAAAAGTTTATTAAAGATAACAATTTATTAATTGTCAACAAGATAAGACACTTATAAAAACGATCGACAGTCCTCCTTTGCAATCACAAAGGCTTACACGAGTTGCAAAGCAAAACAGGTAATTGCATAGTTTGATTATTATTATAATTAAGTTAACATGCAATTTTAATGATTTTAATTTTTTTTTCAATATCAGAAACCATGCAAACAGCAAAAATGTCTCAAATTTTATTGCTCCTTTTACTTGTTTTGTTTGCCCTTATTTTGACTGTTACCGCTGACTGTAGTGCAAACTACGGGGATGATGTAAGTAGTCTTTAATAAAAATGAAATGTTATTTTTACTTTAGAGTTTTATATCATCGATGCAATCTCTTATAATTACATTTGTCAAAGACACTTTAGAAACGCATGATGCATTCTAGTGATTGTGCAATTTAAAAGTGACTGCAATACAAATGTAATTGTAATTGAGGGTACGTTGATACGACTTAAAATATCTTCAAATACTTCAAAACTAATCCAATTGCTGTTATTTAATTATGATATGGTATTTTTACAGTGTTCAAAGCAACCTTGCTGTTATCCACTCAAATGCTACTGGCTTGGTAAAAGGTGTGTGCTTTAATCCGAAAAATCTTCAAAAGGCACAATTGATTGAGATAAATAATGTTTGTAAATAAAACAGTATTTAGAATACTATTTGGCTATTTATAAAATTTCAGGAAGCTTCGTACTTCCTAATAATTAAGAAAAATATTTATCAATTGTAATCGTAAATTATAAATGAATAAATCTTCTCATAAAAAATAAAAATTTACTTATAATATTTATTACCAAAATAAAAGACTTATTTAATCCATTTCGACGAAAACGTGTCGAGTTTTATGTCACAGCTTTGCCGAACGTTCATTAGATGTGATAATCGTTCATTATTGTTCTCATTACATCCTTTTTTCTACGAACGTACTGACAGTGCGTGTATATTCGTTAAAGTGTCACAGTAAACGTTTTACACTATCAAATGTTACAAACGTGGTTAACACACATTGTCAGTAGGATCACGTTAAATTTAAAATATCGCGTAATGACGATATTTCGTTGGACAAATTGTTTTAGAAACAAAAATAAAACTCCAAAATTGTCAGAACAGCTATAATTCCTCGCAAGTCTCGCTTATTATTAAAAAGCCCTGGAATTATCGAATCGCGTGCTGAGGACAATCGGGAGCCTAGAAAAGTAACCAGTCATTATTCACGACCGAACTGGCTTCTGTTATTTATAAAAATGTTACTTGAACAGTTCGCTGTTGGCATGCAGTCGTGATAAGTTGATCGTACGGTTACAAGGTTTTTCTTATTAAATTAGATTGTTTAACGGATCTAAGATGCCTAGGTTTGATAGATAAACATGACAAGAGTGTTGCAGCTGATTATAATATTTTTTTACGTGACATTTTGTGGTGCGTGATTAACAAGCAATTGTAATATTCCAGAATCAAAAACACTCATACTTCTCTTTCTTGCAGCTTCCTTACCAAAGTCTCTACACTACGATTACTCTCAATCAGGTAAATTATCTAAATATTTCAGACGGACTACGTTACCCTCTTTATTTTTAAACCTACGATTGAATTCTTATTCACAATAATTTAAAAAAAAAAATAATAATAAAGGTCTGCGTCAATGGGTAAAAAGTTTTCCAAAATGCGGCGGAGACTGGCAATCGCCAATCGCAATAGCAGCAAGTAGGTCGGTGCCCTTAGCATTACCGGCTCTCGAGATGATCGGCTACCACGACTTCTTGGCACCGCCGCTCGCGCTGCGAAACAATGGACACACGGGTAGCTATTAAAATCACGCTTGATACGCCGAGCACAAAGCTGCAATGAGTTTGCACTCTGACGCAAGCATTGGCTAGCTTTTGTTTTCGCTCTCCCATGCTCACTTTTCATTCCGCCAACCTTGAACTTGACTGCGATTTTCCAGTCGTTCTCAAGATTCACGACGAGTCGATAAGGAAGCGCACTCCGTACATATTTGGCGCGCTGCTCAATCCAAAGGAGCACTACGAACTTGAGGGTCTGCACTTTCATTGGGGTATCAAAAATGGCCGAGGCTCCGAGCATGTACTACACGGCACGAGGTTGAGTTTAACTTTTTTATATCCTCTGGCTATGCGAATGCTGATAATATAATGTCGGCAGGTATCCCATGGAAATGCATCTGGTGCACCGGAACACGAAATACCACGATATCGAGACAGCCCTGAAATACAAGGATGGTCTCGCGGTTCTGGCAGTCTTTTATCACGTGAGTCTTCCAAACCTTTCTTTCTCTTTCCTTATCCATGCATCTTTCAATAACCGACCTCAAGTTGGTTATAGCTGGAGGAGGAGGAAAACGAACATCTGAAACCCCTGCTCAATCACCTATTCGAGGTACAGGGTGTAAATTCTGAGATTTTTTTGAACAATACCATCAAGCTTGCATCCCTGCTACCTAGCGATCTCGACACCTATTACACCTATCGCGGATCTTTAACATCGCCGCCTTGCAGCGAAGCCGTTACTTGGATTATCTTCGCTGCCTCGGTGCCTGTATCTTTCAAGCAGGTAAGCAATTATTTTAGCATCTTCTTTAATTACAGCTAAACTGATGAAAGAACTTTTGTTATTTATATGCAGATGAGTCGCTTTCGACTACTATCAAATGGCAAGGGCATGCTGGCTGATAATTTCAGACCACTGCAGGAGATGCGCAGCCGCAAGATCTACGTACGCAGGGCCGAGGCAGTATTTATCAGTAAAAACGAAATTATCGACCTTGATGTGGGTAATCTCAAGTGGCAATGGCAGTAATGTTAGAGAACAGTTATTTATAATTTTCGCTGTTCTTCTAGGACCTTGTAATAAAATTGAATCTAAATAAAATTCGATTGCCTTATTTTGAGAATGATCTCTTTTGATTTTATACCAATTATTATTATGACGAATCTGACGAACTGTTTATAAGATCAAAATAAATAAACAATCTCAATTAAAATTGAGAATTTAAAATATCGAAATAATAAAAAAAGAGTGTCAAATTCCCGATAAAGAACTTCAAAACGAAGGATGTCGACTTTATCCGGTGCAGCAATCGTGCTGGCGATAGAGCTTTTTGCGCCTGGCATCTCTCACGATTTTCCGGTTTCGATAAATGCATTGTCACTTTGTATCCCGACCAGCTATGAATACCAAATCAGTCGTAAAGTGCGAAGGAGAAATGTGGAAGACTCGTCGATGGCCGAGGATTTCATAAATAATTTTCGTATTACTTGGCAGTTTGAGGACAGTGATATATCTCAAAGTGACGATATGAACGTTTCAACGAATCGTGGTAATAAATACCTTTATGGTTTATTGAGCGAATTGGCTGTAAGTCACATAATAAAACGTTAACATTCGCAGATGTCGGCCACATGGAGGCCAACGAAATATCGCGAAACCAATTTGCCTTTGCTGACAACGAAAGCACCTACAAAGACGACTCTCTAATGGGACAGCTGTTCAACATGAAGTTTTCAAAAACACTTTTGATAATCTTTCCTGTATGCCTGATCACCTTTGTCATCGGCTTTGCCTCCATCACCTACATTACGAACAAATCACGTAAGTTTCATCTACAAAAATCATTAACTACTCGTTTTACCTGTCGACAACACCTGCACTACATTCCATTTTTAGACCCATCATCGGAGCCAAATGCTAGGACAAGCCTAAACTTACAAGGCTCAATCCTTATCAGCAGCGGAAACAAAATCTACGCGCTGGACATAGACAGCAAACATTGTGAGCCAGTCATAAGCGCTCATAATGAAATCTTAGCTCTAGACCCTCATCTCGGTAAAACGATATTTTGGAACGAGGCAAATGTCTCGTCCATAAACACGATGTATTCTAGTCAGCCGAACCTCACTTACACAAGTCGTCTACAGACTCAAGCGATCGCCGTGGACTACCTCACCGATAAGGTGTACTTTGTGGATAAACCCTCTGGATCACTTGCTGTCCTTGACATGCGTGAAAAACACTTTGGCATCCTTTATGCTGACCTCGAGGAGCCTCACGACCTAGTTTTAGATCCACCCGAGGGCCTCATGTTCATCGTGCAATATCATAAATCGGTAAGACTTTTTCCTAAAAAGACTCCACCTTTACTAAATTCAATTCAAATAATTCACAAAAGTATAAAATGTGTAGATCCTGAAGGTCAATATGGATGGAAGTCATCTACGGTCGATTGTTGAGAGCAACCGCGTTTCAAGTTTAGCGATCGACCGAAAAGCTTCACGACTCTTCTGGACGAATGACGGGTCTAGCATCGAGTCTGGGGATTACGAGGGTCTCTCTCGGCAGACCGTTCTCCCAATCCCCCTAAATGTGGCTAGTCTTACCTTCGCCGAGGGTCGGCTTTACTGGACCCGTGTGTCCGGCTGGTCAGAGTTCTGCCCGTGTAGCAACGTTCTTTGGAGCTGCAGCCTCTACCGTCGTTCTTGCAACAATGCCAGCGCGCTGCAATTGCCGTTCTCGAGTCCTCGAATCGTAAGGGGTCCAGCACCCCAGCAGCGCGAGCAATATCAAAATGGTCCATGTGCCCACTCTAACGGCAACTGCAGTCATCTCTGTCTCATGACCTCGCGAGGTAGTCACAGTTGCGGCTGTGCACTTGGCTGGCGCTTGCATTCGGACGGTCGCACTTGCTTGCCGGCCAGTAAGATCCTGTTTTACCTGCAGGGTGATTACGTGCGCGCTCGTGTGCTAGGCATCGGAAGAGATGAGCCCTTCGCTCCAGCTTTGATCCCAACGCGCTTCCGCGTCGAGCCTTTGAAAAAATCTTCCGTCCACTTCGACTATGACCCCGTAACCGGAGAAATTTACTTCAGCGATGACCACAATATTTATAGACTTAACCTCTTGCGTGACGACGAACAGAGCCGACTGTTAGAGGCGCCCTCTGGCTACGTCATCAATGACGTCGTTTATGACTGGGCCAAGGAGAGCCTGCTTTACGTGCGTCAGGCTACTGAGCCGGCGAACAACCACTCTATCATTGCTCTGAGACTTCGATCGACCCAGCAAGCGGGCAAAGCGCGGAACGTTCTCCTAAGCACGAAGTTCAAGAAGGAGCCTCATATCGATTGTTACAGCGACCTCGCCATTCAGCCCGATCACGAGTACCTCTTTTTTTCGGACTACAACGGGGTAGCTGACAATTTGCGCCGAATTAGCACGAACGGCAAGGGCATGATACTTTGGAAGCCCTTCTACTCCAACGTCCAGCTGAACTTTGTTACGATAGACCAGGACCGCAACAGAATCTACTGGGCAACTACCAACAGTCCAAATCTCATTAAAAGTGCTAACTTTGAGGGCTCGGAGGAGGAGAGCCTGGGTGTAGTTGGTGTAACGAATATAATATACGCGGCAGTTGCGGACCTACTCTACCTCGGCAACGCCTCTGACGTTTTGGCAGTTAAAAAAGATAGTGGCACCGAACTCACGAGGCTGGTTAAAAGACGATACCGGAGCGAGGATTATCGTACGAATGCGTACGAGCATTTGCATGGAATTAGGGTTTATAGTCTAGTTTCTCGAAATGGATAAACACATTATTATGTTTTTTATTTTACTTACTTTATGCGATGAGATAATTTCAAATTGTAGAATCTAGCTTTCACAATTTTTCATTAGTGGTGGTTAAAAATAAGTGCTACGAAGTCAACATTTAATTCTGCTCCATCTGTAATAACATTATAAGCAAATATAATACAATACTATAAATAATTTATACTTAATTTTTAACAAATCTAAAATCAGTTAATGTTTTATTTTTATTATTCTAAGTATATAAGATTTAATTTATTAAAAATAAGTTTTAACGAAATTAAAGCATAAAAAAAGAAAACTAATTTCTAATCAATAGTTCTAAATATTGTTAAAACGATTATTGGCATCGTCGGTTGTGACAAAGTGTGAATTTGTCATCGAACGGCAATAAAAAGAAGCTACTGTTCTCCGACATTGTTGAGTTCGTAATGCGCAACTTCTCGGAATACAAGGAAATTGTACTATTACGTAAATAAGACGGTCTCTGGAGTATGATCGATAAAACTCGGGGGAGAACCTGACAAATGGCGATAAATAAAATAACGATAAGAATTATTTTTATTTGTTTACTTCGATGAACGCGTTGTATAAATGCAACTGCATTCGTTGAAATTTCATTAGTCGCGCTTACAACGACCGGTGAAACCAGGTAAACGTCAGATTTTTATTTTTAGCTTCTCATACTCTTATTGTTGATAAAAAAACATTGTTTTGGTTTTTAAATGCACCAACAAGCTAAGAAATTTGATTTTATATTTTTCAGAAGTTACAAAAATGTCAAGCTTGTCGGGAATTTGTCTATTAGTTCTTTTAGCTTTGATGGCGTTTGTTTTGACCGTCGATGCTGACTGCGGTAATTACGGTGCAGATGTAAGAATCTAAAAATTATTTTTTTCTTTTTTCAAATAACAAAGCAAACAAAAAAATTTTTATGAGTTTATTAACAAGTTCTATGAAACAACTATGCTATTTGGTCGATAACATTTTTGTGTTTTGTTTCAGTGTAAAAAGCAGGATTGCTGCTATCCATTCGTTTGTTACTATCTCAACAAACGTTGCGTTGTAGCTTCAAAACGTTAAAAAGCACGGAAAAAGTATTTATGATTATTTACAATGTTTAATTATTAAAATAAATTGTCTTTTTTTGTTAAACGAAAACTTGCTTTATTCCTGTCCTGAGTATTACAAGCAACGTAAAACAATACAAGTAAACTTATCGATATGTTTGTATTCGGCTTAATCAAACGAAATATTATACAATCTTGTTATCTGTCTAACATCGACATACACATTTCGTCATAATACACAGATTTAAAAAAAACACGTATCATTATACAAATACGCGAACATTTCTTTTTTCCTTAGTAACAAGTGCAATCCAGAAACATATATTATAATTCAAATAAACTAAAAACCAAATTTACGTCAACACAAACATCTCGTCAATCAAACGACACGTATCCTCAAAATTTTGCCAAACCCAATCCATCGACCCCCTTCCTCCCTCCCGCAAAAATTCATCCGGCAGTCCGGCATCAGCCATCCCGAAAAGTCAGACCAACAAAGCGGCATACGCGGCATTCCAATCGTGAATTATCGGCCTCGCGTACAAACACAGCCCTCGCATCGTAGGAAAACGCGTGGTATGCGGATGCCCAGCTGTATCTTTTTCCCCTGGACGACCATCCACGATTCAAGAGATGTGCCCAAGTCCCATCAGTACATCTCTCTCGAGAGAGAGAGCCTATTCGCGCACCGATTACGTCTCCGTCGACGTATCGTCGTTATCCACCCTCAATATTCCTTTGTCCCTACTCCATATCTTATCAGCCGCATATTGAACGCGATAATGCGATAATTGGACCCTCAATCACCATCCGCCAAACTGACGAAGCGTCATCTTAAAAAAAAATGCCCAACTCACGCACAAAAAGCAACGTACCCGGAATGAAAATTGCTACATTGCTCAAGCTGTTCGCTGTGCCATCTTTGCCCCCTTCCAATTAGAAATCCTCTCCAGGCAGTCGGGCCGCATTATTCAGCCTGATA
This sequence comes from Anagyrus pseudococci, assembly GCA_030522585.1. Classification (NCBI taxonomy): domain Eukaryota; kingdom Metazoa; phylum Arthropoda; class Insecta; order Hymenoptera; family Encyrtidae; genus Anagyrus; species Anagyrus pseudococci. The sequence goes on from JAPYYQ010000219.1 coordinate 37,628, forward strand.
ACTCGGCAGCAGCCGATCCAGCCGCGCCAGATAATCTAGATCGACCATTGTGCAAGGCCATTGTGTCGTGTGGCCGCGTTACAGGCAGCCTATATCCAAGAGAACCTTTCAGAGCCTACTGCCCAGGCGATCTATACCCTGCCAGCCGATTGCTGCTGCTGCCGTTCGTCTCTTATGCGACTACAGATGAGAATTTTTCGGCCGGAGCGCAAACGTCGACCTGCAAGCTCGATAGTTTGTGTAACGAGCCCTCTATATCTGGGACTTTTTCGAGTAGCTACTTGCTGTCTTGGTACACTTAGTCATGTAAAAAGAACATCCTCAAGAGTCATCATTGATTAAACAAAACTTATTGTTCGATGGCCGACTCAGTGAATACACCGCTCACGTGTAAACGACCTAGCGATTTCATTCGCATTAACCAACAACTCGATACGTATCGAACTTAAAAAATGATAAGGGTCATACAGCAAATAAAAGCTATATTGCGAAATTGGTTTATTTTTAACGTTGAGAAGAAAATTCGACGGAGGTTCGAGGGGGGACGAGGTATATAATGAAGAGTCGATACACGAGTGGAATTTTTAAAAATGTAGAGACGAGAGGCTTATGGGTTTGGAGAGGTCCGTATAATGCTAATTGTATTTGGGCATTATCAATCGTCTACATTCTTTCGTGCTTTCGGGGCTCGCTGTATTGAAGTGCTCGTAATTATTGATCGACAGCTATGCCGGATACACCGGAATTCTTTTTATGGAGTCCAAGTTGCCTTCGCTTTTTTATTTTCTTTATAAATAACGAATTATAGCTTTCCGGTGCTCGAGGTCTTACCAACAAAAAAAAAAAAAAAAAAAATTCACGAGAACCCTCTTGCCCCATCTGTCCCGCCCAGACCCCCTCGTTCCCCCCACCCCCCCCCCCCTAGTGTCTAGCGACCAGTTCCACTCGCCGCATCGATTTGACTCGGGCGCACTGCTTAATAGACGGCTAATTGGCGGACAGACGGGTGGCGAGAGAAAAGGGCGTGTGTGTATGTTGGCAGGGTCGATACACTCGTTAGAGGCCTCTATGAATGGCCATGGTTACCAAGCTCGATGGGCATCAATCGTCAAGCCGCGAATACCCAGAGAAGATAATCGGATTATCATTGCTGAAGACTGGGAGACATGGATTTTTTTTTTTTTTTTGGAGAGAGGAAACACCTCGTGTTCTTATGCGTGGATGGATGATGGGATTGGCTTTTAAGGCTTGGGCTTCGATGTTTGTCTGACCATGGTTTTAGGATGTTAGTTTCTTTTTTTTTTTTTGCTGTGAAGTTCGCGTGTGTTGGAGTACGTTTTGTACGTTGATTTTTAAGCATCGTGTAGTATAAAACAAAAGCAGTTCAAATTTTGGCAAATAATATCTTTTCCAAATCTTTTATTTTTGTTTTATGTCCTATTTATAAACGGATTCTTCTAAGCATAAAATGTCTAATACGAAATACAGGAAAGACCGCGCTCAAGTGGTGTTTCCCGCTATACCTTATCGATGACAGTTGTTTGTGCCTACGATAAAAAGTTACCAACACTTTTTTTTCGTAGTTCGCAAGAATTGCTCGAGTAACCATTGATCATTTCTGCGAATTTATGTTTTTTTTTTCTTAAATCTATTGGACTTGACTTCGTCTCGATCCAGGGAGTATAAAAAAACGTTAAAACTGTGTAAGTCACAGAATACGTCTATTACTCCGACAAGATGGACTTATTTTTAGTTCCTTTTTTATATATCGTGCTAATTTATGGTAAGTTCTTTCAAATTAAATATTCATAAGGTTATCTATGTAAGTAGTAGAAAATCACTCGATAATTTTTATCTACTGTACCTAAAGGGTTAATAACGTTATAAAAAAATTTTTGTTCATACCTTTCCAACTATAACGTTACTCTAAGTTGCGTCAGATCGAAATCTCATTATTAAAAATTTCGGCTACCCACACGCAGCAGAGGGGGCCGAATAGACATTAGTCAGGCGTAAGCGTGTCATCGACGGCAAGGTCGCGGAGATCAAGTAGTTTGCCTACGTAGTATTAATCGATGAGTAACTTTTACCAGAGTTCTATGTAAAGCATATTTAATAATATCTTTCATACCGTTTTCTATATATGTTTAATGGAAATTAGAAAAAGTAAATTTCTTTGAAGGAAAATTCAATTTTCCGCTGATTTTTTTACGCTGCAGATTACCACAAAAACGAAGAGGTCATCAAACTTAATTATTATCTTTTTCGTAAGAGAATGTGACTGCAGATTTAAGCCGGAAATAGCCGACGCGCTTCCTTGTTAATAAATTTAAATACGTACGATTAGAACAAAACGTCCAAATACATTTCGATTGAAAATTTCCTCGCTAAAACTATTAATTATATTTTTGACAAAATCATTGTTGATTTATTCTATCTGGTGTACTAAGCTCTTTATCGTTTCGGAAAGTACGTTTAATATACAATAACGCACAATTGAGTTTACGGAAATTCTTTATTTCTGGTGTTGACTAATATTAGTAATCGTATAATTTATGCGCGATTAATAAGTTAATGTCATGCATTTAAGGCAAGTTTTTGGAAAAACACAAGCAGTTGCTAAAAGATAGAACGACAGTATGTAAAACAAATCGTTTTTTTCCCGGGGTTTCCCGTTAACTCTATATTTTTTTAAACAATTTATCATTTACTTGACGTTGTAAAATCATCAAATTTTTTAAAATGATTATCAAAAGACACTTGCGACATACTCTGCCCACTATCTGTTTCCAAAGGTAATAAGCCACGATTAATTTGACTCTAATCTTTTTTTATCTTAAATGTCCGGAAGTGAATCTTTTAAAACGTAAATTATCTGTATCTGTGAATTAAAATTGGCAAAAATCCCCAACATATTTCTCATTTTATTTATTGTTTGTCTCATCTTTTCCAAGCTCGCTAATACACGTATTATTCAAATTTTACGAATTTGCAAGCAATTTGAATTATTCTCAACTCCGCGAGTATAAATGAAAGTAGAAACGCCAAAAGTCATGAAGTATACGAGCGTTGTTCGTGCAAGATGAATTTATTATTTGTTGTTCTTTGTTCTGCTGTGGTTCTTCTCGGTAAGTTTTTCTACTGCGTTACTACTGAAATAAACAATTTTTAATTTGTTAATCACTTTTTGAAAAATAAGGTTTCATTTAAAACGAATAGAATAAGCTTATGATATAAATAAAATCTTTTAAAAAATCCATAAATCTACTATTTACATCATATTAATTACCTGTTTTTTCTAAATACAGGCCACTTTCATCCATCGGAGGCAGCTGCTGGGACAATAAGCCGGCGCAAGCGAGCCGTCGGCGGTACCGACGCGGAGGTCAATGCATTTCCCTACATGGTATCACTCGAGCACAAAGAAGAAGGTTACTTCATCTGCGGCGGTTCGATCATCTCCAAATACCACGTCCTAACAGCCGCTCATTGTGGCCGAGATCTGGCTGGCGAAGAAATCAAGGTGCGCGCAGGCTCGTTGATATGGGGCATTAACGGCAGCTTACACCATGTCGTCACAAAAGTACCACACGAGTTGTTCAAATTGAACGAATTCACAAACGCAGTCCACGACATAGCATTGCTCACCGTCAAGGAGCCTTTCCAATTCAACAACAATGTCAAGCCAATCAAGCTCTGGCGTCAGGTGATAGCCGACGAGCTGAAGACTAGCGAGAAAGCCGCTGCTCTAGGCTGGGGTGTGTTTGAAAACGAGGGCAAGGTGTTCGAGGAGTACATCATTTCTGACAAACTCAAGATGGTTGAGCTTCCTTTGGTTGGTAAAAACTTCTGCATGGACAAGTACAAAAAAGTCGGAGGTATCTACGAGGGCCAGATCTGCGCGGGCTACGAGGTCGCGGTTAACAAGGACGTCTGCTATGGGGACTCAGGCGGACCTCTTGTACTGGATGGCAAGCAAATCGGTGTTGCTGCTTACATCGAAAGTCAATGTGGACGTATAAACATACCATCGGTCTTCACCGAAGTGGCCTTCTATTACGATTGGATCACGAAGAATGCTCAACTTGATGACTAATTGTCTTTTGAAGAGACAGTTTTTTAAGGATGGATTGTAAATATTAATGGTAATTGTATTACCCATCTCTATGTAACAGTGTAATGTTGTAGAAAATAAACGTAAAGAGGAGGGACTGTAACACGTGCAAGACTAAAAATTTTCAGATTTTTTGTTGAGAAAGAATTTTTGTAAATATATATTTATAAAACTGTATTTAATAAATCATTTTATACAACCATTTGACTTTTGTCGACGCAAATTCTTAAGCCTTAAATAATATTTTTAAACAAATTAAAATAAATCTTTTCACTCAGACAATAAATTTGATTGCTACTGTAGCCTCGTTTGTATACAGTTAATGGGCTATTATTCTTTATTATTATGCATAAAATTGTAATATAAAATTTGGCGTCAATTCGAAAAACGTATTAATGCCGATGTTTATCAGTCAAAAATTATTCGATAAGGTGATGATAATTTATGTTTATAAAATATATCTGTTCAAATTTTCCTCCAGTGCCGAAGTATAAATGAAAACTGAAATGGTAACATTAAAAAATAATTAAAATAACCTTCTTGGCTCAGACGGCAAACTAGGCTTCTGCCGAAAAAAATCACGTTGCACACTTGTATGCTAATGCGTCATTATCAATTGTACTTGGAACAAGCTGTTAACGCTATAAAATATATGTACATCAGTTCAAAATTTATTCGATGATGCCTTTAACACTTCTCGAAAAGTCTTAAATTGGATCAACTATTAATCATATACTTGATAATTTATGCTCAATGTATACTGTATTCAAATTTCTCTCAAGTCAAAGTATAAATGGAACTCGAGCTGGTGAAAATAATTAAAAATACGAACATTATTCTTTACAAGATGAAATTATTATTAGTACTTTTCTTATGTATCGTTACTACTTACGGTAAGTTTATTTTTATCACTCAAAATAATAATTAAACCATTTTCTTAGATTTTCGTTGTTCAAAACGTAGCTTACATCACATTTTACATTCACATGTGTTCGAGTCCCTCAGATGCGATGTACAAAAAAATAACTTACTTTAAATAACTGAACAAACAATTTAAAACTGAATCAATTTCCACTGAAAACCCAAAAAATTTCACTATCTATGCACGTGGTAATGAACAAACGATCCAAACATTAAACTGTAACTAATTCCATTTTCAAAAATTTAGGTCATCCAAACGCGACTGAGGGGACTGAGCGGACTTTAATCAGGCGTAAGCGAATCGTTAATGGCAGAGACGCGGATATAAAGTCGTATCCATACGTAGTACAAATCGAGCATAAGATCGATGGTTTCGTCTGCGGTGGTTCGATCATCTCCAAATACTACGTCCTCAGCGCTGCCCACTGCGTAGATTTTTTTGCTTATGATGAGCTTAGAATTCGCGCAGGCTCGAGTGAGAGGGGCGTGGACGGAAGCACCCACGATATTGAAAATTTATTGAAACATGAATCTTATAAGATAAACTCCTTCAAAAACTCGCTGCACGACATAATGTTGATAACCGTCAAGAAAGCCTTTGAATACGGCGTAACTCGTCAGTCGATCAGTCTTTGGACTGAGGTGATGTCAGAAGAACAAGAATACCAAGATCAGTTGACAACCCTTGGTTGGGGTATCTACAGTGACAATATGTATTTATTGTCTTACAAACTCCAGGTGATAGAGCTGCCGCATGTCAGTAAAAAACTATGCAGGGAATCGTACCAAAAATTTGGTGGTATTGGCGAGGGTCAGATCTGCATAGGGTCTCAGATTGCCACTGGAAAAGACATCTGTTTCGGGGATTCAGGCGGACCACTCGTGCTGAATAATAAGCTGATCGGTATTACCGCTTGTGGAGAAGGTGATTGCGGTAAATTGAACTATCCTTCAATTTTCACGGAGGTAGCTTACTATGATGACTGGATTAAGAAAAATGCGAAGTTCGATGATTAAACGTTGGAGAACGCACTATGTTAGTGAGAAATATGATGAGCGATATTATCAAACATGTTAAATGTTCGGTAGTTGATAACAAAATACAGAATTCAATGTTACCTACCAATGAAATTGTAAACATAGATAAAAATTAATTTTGTTAAGCATTTCGTTTATTAAAAACCATAAAAATAATCAAAATGAAAAAATATTGTACGTAATTGTGTTATTAATATTTTCATTATTTACTTCTCCCAATCGTTCACAATAAACGCTTACCTAAATAAACACTAATAGGGTACGCTAATATCAGGTTAACAGACGCCAAATAAATATTACTGCCTATTACTTTTGCTTCCCTCATTTCTACGTAGAAAGAGGTTTATTCCTGTTTTCCAGTTCATACCCAGTCCATGACTTCTAACTAAAGATCGTACAGCAACAAACTAACGATCAACAAAAAAGCAACAAATAAATAATTTTTATTTCAAATTGTTTACTTTTATAAATAATGGATCTATTATTAGTTATTTTTTTAATCACCACAGTCATTAATGGTAAGTTTTTCTACTGCATTATTTTGAAAATAATACATTTAATTTTTTAATAAGCATAATTATAAGATTTAAAGCAAGTAAAAGTCCAAGTATCATTCTAATTTTAAAAAAATTTAAGGTGTTCATGGAATTGTCGGCGGCACAAACGCGGAAATCACGTCGTTTCCCTTTATGGCGTCTATCGAAGAAGACGGCGGTCATATTTGTGGCGCTACCATTATCTCTACTCGCTACGTCCTTAGCGCTGCCCACTGCATATACGACAGGCCCACAGACCATCTCAAAATCCGTGTTGGTACAAACAAGAGAGGAATAGGCGGCAGCTTGCACGAGGTTACCAACAAGCTACTGCACAAATCTTACCATTTGAACAATTTTGGAAACTCCATGCACGACATAGCGCTATTGAGCATCAAAGAGACCTTCAAGTTTAACAACGCTTGTAAGCCTATCAAGCTCAGCCGTCAGATGATGTCAGAACAACACGAGTTCAAAGTCAAAGTTATCGTCCTCGGGTGGGGTGCACTCCAGTTTAGTGTCTTTTTTAATGACAACTCACTGCCTGATAATTTGCAGGTCTTACAACTACCTCTGATCAGTAAGAGCTCCTGCGCAAACAGTTACAAGGCGTTCGATAGTATTGATAAGGGCCAGATCTGTGCAGGATATACTGTAGGCACACACGAGCCTGGCAAGGACATATGCGACGGAGATTCAGGCGGACCACTCGTACTGAATGGAACGCAAATAGGTATAGCTGCTTACAGCAGAGGCACCTGTGGTCTCTTTTGGAAGCCTTCGGTTTATACGGAAGTGGCTTATTTTTACAACTGGATCAAAAAACACGCGAGGCTTGATGATTAATTGTCCTGTTGTAACGTTAAAGTAGCTCCAGGCCATTTACTGCAATATTCTTCTTAAATTCGTTTTTAGATCCATCTGAATTGCATTCCATCCTTAGATAGATCGTGAATCTACTACCAAACGAGAATCGTCACTTTGATATTGTCAATTCCTAACACATTCTCTTTCTCGAGCATTGCGGCGTAGCACCAAAGGAAAAAAGAAAAGCGAGAGAAAAAAAGAGTTCTATCAAGAGAGAAAGGACTGTAGGGCGTGCGGAAGGAGAAGAAATTAAAGACTTCGGGATTCTTTCAGCTACTTCCGAGTACGTCAATTTTATTCCCATTGTCCCATCGTCCGTTTCACTACAACCAGTACCTTTTTTCCTCTTCATTTAAAAAAGACAAGTCCACAGTGCTTAGTCGTATTCTTTTTCCTTTGACCATCTCGGCACGATTTTAGGTTGCTCGTACGGTCTATTAAGCTTCCTCTCTTACGACTCACCTGATGATTTTTTTAATAATGTAGACGATTTTCTTTGTTCGGTTCTTGAAGTGTATATTCCTCTTTTTTTTTTTTAAGCTAAGAAAAAAAAGCTCGAGGACATCTGAAATTAATTTCATTATCGCGGAAGTACACAGCTAATTGATTGAATAAAGTATTTTTAGGGGAGCGAGCTTTAATGTTGAACTTAATTAAAACCTTTGCTAATTGAAATAAAAAATTCAAGAAATCAATTTGTTCTCATTTAGGTTGCGTAGCGCGTCCGATCAATAATTTTTCAACTGCTTAAAATGTCAACTTTAAAACGGATGAAGCATTTGCGATTGTTTAAATAATTTTTCATTTCCAGCGAAAAATTAATTATCTCGTTCGTTGTAAGTAGAACATCGAAAGATCAAGTCAGACGCATATAAAAAACACTTTGCAAGTAACTTGATAATTAGATTCGTCAGCTTGATAATAAATCATTTAAATTTCTATTTTTGCATAATTTTACAATTCTTCTTTCGTCACGCGTTGATTGATACTTAAAAAGATAATTTCTTCAATCGTGTTGTTCACGAAATTGATATGTCTGGTCCGTTCAGTCTGTGTTTATAAAGTATTTAAAGAATTTAAGTACGTAGAACGAAAGTCCTTTTGAAATGTTTGAAAATAAAGATGTTTATATCGTTCCAATACAATAATATAAACAAATCAAAACATTGTGGAAACAAAAAAAAACAAACAAACAAATCAAACGTATCCGCAAAAGTGGGTACACTCAAACAGCACCTGTATATTCATCCTGAAAAAGGATGTAAAATTTCCTGGGAACACACAGACACAACTTTCCTCTCGCCTGCTTCTTGAAGTGAACGTCAAACATTCGCTCTCGCCCGTATGTTTGTCAAGCATTTGTCCCAAGTTGCAAATAATTTATCCAAAACAAACACATCTTCAGAAAATATATTTCGTTGAAAACATTTTCCGATTATTAGGATAAAAATCGCGCCAACGCGCTTGGAATTGAAATTTCGTTTCGCCGGCTGCTGGCGCAAACTTATCGTTCTCTCTCCAAAGAATAAAGAGAGGGAGAAAAAACGAAGAAGAGGAAGCGCCAGTCTACCGTTTACTCCTCGTCACTTTATCATCGCTTTTGCCGTACGCAGTCTTCACCCTCGTCGCACCCTTAACATCTCGCTATTTTCCCCCCCATTTTCCAAGGGTTTCCGCAGCAGGCCACCCCACTCTCGGAATATCGTGCGTGCATCCAGACGGCTTCCCTCCGTCGTTTTTCCCAGCTCCCCCCAGACGACTTCTTCTCTCAACTCCATTTTTCCGCGGAACTTGTAACGCTTCTCTCCGCGGCTTTTGAAAAAATTCCAAGATATCGGCGGGCCGAAGCTTTTTCTAACGAGCAACAAGCCAATGGGCGCTGGGCTACGAGCGATCCATCCTTATTTCTCGATTTCTCCGGGGAATTTTCCGCGGAGTAACCGGAAAAATAAGGGTGGAAGGGGCTAAAGTTTGTTGGGCTGGCATCTTCTCGGCAGTAGGGCGTTTTCTTCGCCAGCGGCGGCGGCTTGTTTGCTTCGAAGCGAAGCTCTCTCTCTCGCGACTGCGATTTTCATCGGGCATGCCAAGGGCTTCCTTCCACTTCGCCAGCCAACTAGGCGCCCGCCCGAGGGCTTGCTTTACTTCTTATTAATATTTTGTTTGTTCTTCGGCTCTTGTTGTGCGGTTATTCCTTTTCACACGCGAATAAGTATTCATAGCGAGTTTGTTGAATGTTCGTCTGATAAGCGATGGATAATTAATGTTCGGTGAGAACAAGTGTCGCGAAAAGAGTTGGGTTTTTTTATCAAAAAAGCTTTATCTTGAATATTTATAACTTTTTGGCAACGATTTGCTCTGGAAATTCTTTCTTGGACTTCCTTTACGATGGCTTTTGAGATCGATTATTTTTCGGAATTTCATTCAGTCAGATGGAAAAAGATTAGTTTGAAATGAAAATATCAGATGAATAAAACAATTCAAGTTTGTTTAAATACTTATTTTATTTGCCTAGATTATAAATATAAATACAATTTACAATGTTATTCAACATTTGATCCAGTTAGGTCTTCACTAGCATTATTATCGTACCAGTTATCAATAAATCCTGGATTGAACCTTTCGATCTCTTTGAGAATTTCTCGAAAGCTCGCTGGTTTGGGTGAACATACGTAATAGTTAAGGAATTTCTGTAAAAAGTAAAATAAATGACACATTAAAAAAAGGGTCAAATTTTTATTTATCAAAAATTTATTTGATTTACGTACCAACCATTTAGCTTTAATTAATTGCACTGGTGTAGTAGTCGTTTCGGTTTCAGGTTTCGCTGAACAATCTACCTTTGACTGCAAGCACAAAATGCAAGTATTATTATTGTTTATATTCTATTCGTTTCTTTTAATAGTATCAATACGTACATTTTTAGCGACGTCGTCTAGGTTGCTTTTTATCCTTTCTAAATCCTTTTCCTGCAAGAAAATATAATCACTATGAATACATTTAAAAAATTCACTAGAAATTGTTACACTTTCGCTTTAGATAATCTTAAAACCTCGTTGTTTAAATTGTTGTACTTACCGGGATATCATCAGCCTGTAACAAAAAAGTTAAACGATTATTTTATCGTCCAATAAATTCGTTGAGTATTGCTACAAATTACTTTTAATACTCACAGTTCTAGATTCCACAGCTAGGACTAGTAGCAAAATGGAAAGTCCAATTTTTACGTAAATTTGGTTCATTTTGGTATGATTTTCTGTTTCTTCCTGCAATAATTTTTGAAAGAAATTTTAAATAAATTATTCTTAGACTTTTGGTAAAACTTTATTAATGAATAAAAAAAGTTTATAAAAAGAAAAGTCTAGCTTATAAAAAAAAAGGGTAAAAGAAATTGTATTGGAATAAAATATATTCAAGTAGCAACTTACCTAGTCTGTGTTCAATTGCGTTATGAGCAACATGTGTTTAAATTTTGGTTAATAAATAGCAAAATATCAATGTAAAGTATATTCACAGAAGTAATGATTAACGTAAGAGACAAATTCTCCATGAAAATTTACTTTGCTCAACAAATACTGAACCCATTGAGTTAAAGATTTATTACTTTTCACCAAAATGAATAAATCATTAAACAATTTTATAATCTACAAGAAAAAAATTGTTACTTTCACTAATAATTTTACTGCATCGATGCAAAACTTTATTTCTGCAAACTATATGCTTTTCTTGTGCAGCCGATGCTTATTTAGTGGGGGGGGGGGGTGGAAATAAAGACTCGGAGTTTGCCAAGTCGATCAATTAACGGAAGTAAGATTTTGGGGGAGTGATAATAGGCACGTATTAAGGTCAAATGTATAGCAATAAAGACGACGTAATATTTTTTCCTTTAGTTTTAAAAGGTAGATAAAGCTGCTGTTAATGGCACGGAAAAATCAACTATATATTTAAAATTATAAACTCATATTCATCGTTACTCATCTTAAAAACTGCATAAATGAATAATTTTGAACTATAAGAAAGAGAAAAACTACGCAATGTGAAAATTTTATTTCTAGAAGCTGTTATCTAAGACAAACTATCACGTGTGTTGTAAAATACAAAGTCCTTTTTCGGCAGATTAAATAATTACGTATCATATAAATTTATAACGAACTGAATTGCAGCTAATAGTAATGTTCAGTTTTAAAAAATGCAAGTTGTAACTCATTCTAAACGCCAAAACTACTTAAAAACGTAATCGACAAATTGTGACTACTTCAAGTTACTCCATTTACATAATTTGATATATCGATGTTATATATACTCTCGACCGACAACATGAAATGTTACTTATTCCACTAATTCAAGCCATTGACGCAATAATAAGATTATTAATGACTTTATAAAAGTCCCTGAGATAAGAATTGGTATTTTTAAAAATAATTAGTACAGTTTAAAATAGTTTTTGTGAAAAAAATTTTTATTTAATTTCAAGTATTTAACGTTACAAAATTCCAACATTTCATGATTTATAAATTCAATAATAAAGAACACATATATTTATAGCACACGATAAATCGAGAAGCACTGAAAAAATTAATTATTGTTTCATAATTATTGGCAGTTATGTTAACGTGGAAAATTTTGATCAATTAAAAAAAGCCATAAATAATATTAACATACTTTTAGTACGTGTGCTTTAATTTGTATGTGCTCAAGAGTAAACAAAAACAAAAAAAACATCATTCAGTTTATAATTAATAATTACAATAAATATCCGCGCTTATTTACAATAAATAACGTTGAACAACTTTACATTTAAAATTTTTGTTTTGGGTAAAGTTTAAACATAAGTCGTAGTAATGCTTAGCCAACTAAACAAGAAGTATGAATGGATCTTTGTTTTCATACGCATTACTTATGGATAAAAAAATAAACAAATCAAACAACGATTAATAAATGCTGATTTTCGAGTGTAACTTGCATTTTTCTCTTGTGACATTTAAAAAACATCAATCTGCAAATCAATGAGGCGAAGACATGTAAGAGAAACTTGGAAAAAAGTATATTGTTAAACTTTTAATGAAGAATTATCGTTATTATGTACACAAAAATATTGATATTTACGTGAATGATCATGTAAAATAAAATATTTTATCACACAAAAATTTATCGATCATTAAAAAATATAAAAAACAAAATTCATCCTCACCTTATTTCTAAGCATCTAACCTTAGCATTTTCTTGGGTAGAAAAAAGAAATTCCTTACTTGAGCTAAACGATCGACATACAAACCCCGGAGTAGTCTCCATTTCCATCAGCGGCCTAAACTTCGCCAAGAGACACCTACATATCCCTGTGCTCTTTTTCCACGAGTATATACTCGCGCCCTGTTGTAGCGGTGTGACGTCGAAAAGAGGCGAGAGCAGCGCGTGGCTCGGGGCTGAAAGTTCACGGGCACAGGCGAGGGTCGCTCTCCCCCTCCGGGAGAAGCCATTGAAGGAGCGACGCTCGTTGGGGCAGGTCTGGGCAGGCTCCACAAGTGGTGATAAACGAGGCCAAATCCGACGGTATATCGAGTGCCTCGCACTGCCAAGTCGAGAAGATAGCGGATAAGAACCCCCTGCGCCTCGGCTAAACAGCGTCCCGAGGCTCTCTCTCGCGTTCGATTCTTTCCGAGTCTAACTCTCTTTATTTCGAACGTCAAGGAATGATGTATCATGCGAATTGATGGAAAAGTCGCACTGGTTGAAGATTTTTCGTGAAATTTTTAGTAATTCACTGTAAAAATTACGTTGAGCAACTCAATCGTATTTTAAGTTGATTATGACAAAAGTAACCGTAATTTTTACGGGTAACTTACTCCCACGAGAAATGAAATTTATGGAAATTTAATTTTCTGTTTTTGATCGCTCGATCGAACGTATGAGAGACACGTAAACGAACGGAGCGTAAGGAGTGTATCACAATAAAGTAATAAGGAGTTCATTGATAAAGAAACAATAATGACTTGAAAATAAAAAAAATAACTTGAGCGGAAGAGGTAATTACGCACATTGAAGTTCTTTGTGCGTAATCATCGGTATATATAAATCTTCATTTGTTTTTCTTATTTTTTACAAAGAAACGCACTATAAAAATGAAGGTTCTTTCGTTTAATTCATTAGTTTTGACAAGAGTTTCAAAAACACAAGTACGTTTTATTATGTGATTTATTACCAATTTTTTTATAAATTTTATAATTGGAAACTGACCGCGACGTTCTTAATACACAGGCTGGATAAGCGCAAAGTGAAAATTCGTAAATTAATTTAATTATACTACATATTCCGTAAACTATTTTACGATTTTTATAAAAAAAATACACTTTGCGCCTGTCAAGCATGTTCTGACGTGAGATCAGATTCCAATATGCTAGTATATTACACATTTTTAAATTAAATAAAAAATATCTAATTAAACATCTAATATCAATATTTTAATACAATTCGTGCATTTTAGAAATCATGTTTTTCAACCTGACGCAGCTTTTCTTAGTAGTCATTCTCGTATTGACGATACTGGACTTCAGTATTGCCTGTACCCCTCCATCACTGCCCGTAAGTATTACTATCATTTATATTCAAACTTTTCAATACATAGTACAAAAAGTTTACGGTGTTTAACATTATTTACTTTAAACATTTGTAAAAAAAAGTTAAATCCATAAAATAGTTTGCAAAATAATTTCCATAATTTTCTTCGGTTTTTTTCTTTGCATATTTTTTTTATTTCTGAATACGTAATAACTTAAACTCACGAATTAAACAAAAATGAAAACAAAACTTTACGTTATTATTTATCGTTTTTTATCCGTTTTCTGAGCCCAGTGGGGCTGAAAACTAAATAAATAATAATAAATATTTATCGTTTTTTTATAACATCGAATTTTTATTAAATAATTATTTACTTGTTTCAGTGTACCTCGAACAGCGAGTGTTGCCCGAATTTGCAGTGCGTCAACAAAGAATGTTTCTTTTTATAACTATAGGATTTGAAAAATAACGTAGAATTAACTTAAAAATTACGTTTTGATAATTTAACATAATGTACTTATCTTAAATAAACATTTTTTTACAAAAAACTAATTCGAACTGCTCTAATTATTTTTCAAAATAACAATTTTTATTCGCAAACATATGTAAAACGATTAATAACCTTGTTATTACGTCAATCGCTCAAACAAGTGGAATAAGTACTATTTACAGCGTCCGGTTGAAAGCACATACCAAAACTGGTATATTAATAACGCAATGATAAAATTTGAAACAGTCAACAGTTAGTATCCAATAATTCGCCAAATCTTCAGCTGTAAGTTGCAAATATTAGCATATTACTCCTGCTACGTTCTCGTCGCTTCTCACTAACTGCCAACATCTCCTAAACCTTTCTGAGTACATCAAACCCCACCTGGAAACCTCAAAAACCTTGAAAATTCAAAGACCCTAATCTTTTTCACATTTCATCGGAAGAGGGGGGGGGCTCGAAGGATCCACTCGATCCGGGTAGTGCAGTCACCACCGCTTTGGCCTCGGCCACTGATTGCGACTCGATTTCCAGCGGAGCTCTCGAAAGGCCGTAGGTATAGTGGAAACGGGTCTCGGTGAGGGAGGAACGACTTGATTGCGACTTGTTTCCGAGAGTTGGCCGCGAGAGAGAGAGAGAGAGAGAGAGAGAGAGAGAGAGAGAGAGGAGCGAGCCTCTCTCTCTCTCTCTCTTCTCGTCGACGGCTGACTCGAGCGGCGTGGGAAACCTGTCTATTTAGACGGTGGTAACCGAGGGGTTGGTTCGAACTTGGCCGGCGCTTAACAACTCACTTGGCTAAGGGCTGGAGGACTCGACGGAGCTGCCGAGAGATAATCCGGCTTTAGTTTGCCACGCGGCCTCGGCACCGCGATGGCTTTTTATCTAATTTCGAGAAACTTGGGATATATAGCTCTCCCTCTCTGAATCAATCGAGAGTTCCCTATATGCCTCTCATATAAGATTCCTAGAATGTTCACTTTTTAGCGGACTTGGTAGCTTCTGCCAAGCGTCAAATAACTTGCGTCTACGGACTTTTTTTTATTTTAGAATACACAATGTCCAGCTTGGCTCAATTTTCCTTGCTGGTTTCTTTGCTTTTGCTTATGATTTCGGACGCCTTGTCAGACTGTAGATTGCTCTGGGTAAGCTTTCAATAAATTTATGTCTGTATAAACGTTTTCGATGTCATGTATGTCGATGACTATTTTTTTTTTGTTTTTTTGTTTTTGCAGTGCGATTTTACAGGTGAAATCCCCTGCTGCAAACCTGGCGCGTGCACAGCAGACGGTAGATGTCCACTACATTAAGTTTTCAAGAATATCAGCATCATCTTGAGTAACACAGTTGAAATTAAATTATAGAATCAACATTTTTTAAAATATTCTTTTCACAATCGAACACCTTGCCAACACACCCACCGCTATACCTACCGTCCAAGCAGCGCTAACCCTCAAGTTTCTATTTCCCCCTCCCATTTTTCTCGAACGGCGTAGAAGCCGTTCAAGTCGCGAAGGCGCATCAGTCAGCAACACACCAGAGCAAGTTTCGCGACTTGGCGTCGAGGACTGAACAAACACATATACAGCTTGTCGACAGTTGTAGCGTGCAAGGTATTGTGCTGTCGGGCGGAAGTGCATCGCGCTAGAGGCGTATGAAAAACGCCCTGCTAAGCCGCTAGGGACAACAACGTGCTGTACAGAATCTAAAGCACGAGGGACACGAGGGTACTTTAGGGACGCACTTGGGCATTGTTGCCTCTCATTCATTGCTGGATAAGGGCTGGGCGTAAAACAAAAGGGCTTAGTTGAAATTTGGTTTTGCAAAGGGTTGGGAGGAGGAGACAGCACAGGCGCTTTGGGGCGTTTAATAAAGATGACGTCGCCGGAATTTGGGTTTTAAATCGAGTAACATGAATCATGTAACAGAGCGATATTTAAATTGGCCCATTCCGCGGGCGCTTCAGCTTTTTAATATGTAAATATTTTTCGCGCCGCAGCGTGCGGACTTCATTACAGGCTGGGGTTAGAGGACGCGCGCGCGCGAGCCTGTGTTGTTATTACGTTGGTTGACGAGGGAAAATAGAGCGAGCGGCGGCCAAGCGACGAAATGTCTTTTCACGCAGGGGAGAAAGGGGTGAAATTTTGATAACGAGGCTATCGTAAAAATATTTAAATACGCCGACGTTCGAAATTCATAAGCATATAATGCTCTGGGGCGTAAACATAGATTATTCACTTAACAAACATAACTAACACAGCGAGTGGGAGGTGTAGAGGGGTTTTGGAGGGGTGGGAGGTATATGGTTCAAATTTAACAAGCGATTATATTACGAGTAGGCTTTAAGGATTAATTTAAATTCGGAATAAACAAGGATCATACGCTGTTCGAGCAAATGAAATTCAGTTTGCTTTCATTTGAATTTTCGTAGTGCGCGTATAAAAAAAAATCGGAAGAGAAAAAAAGAGGAAATTGGTCGATACATCGAAAAAAAAATCATAAAGCAATTTATTTACAATCGAAATCCGGGCTATTATTACTTGGGCGCTTTAAAGAAATCTGATATTAAGCCTAATAAAAAGAAAAAAAGAGGAGGGCAAGGAAAGAGTAACCATCGGACTTTTTCCGATATATCGAGGTGAGAGCAATCAGCCGTAGGTCTCGTTACAAGAGTATACAGAGCTATCGCACGTATATAGCGGTGTAATTATAGCTGGGCAAACGAGGGAGAAAAAAAAGCGGGTGCAACATCCCATTTCACGAGACGTTGGATACACAAGCGACGTGCCGGGAAATTCACGCCCGACGAGCTTTAGCTCGTCTTTCTTTTCTAGACCTTGAAAAAACTCAAGCTGTACATCCTCTTTCTCCCTTTCTTGATCGAATTCGAATCGAGCTGTTTTCGCCAAGCCGCAGTTCTTTTTTTCATTAATACCCACACCAGTCTCAGGATCGCGAAACTTCCAGTCGACCGATTATTCACACCCTTTCGAACTATACACATCGCCAAAATCCCGCGAGGTATATAGAAAAAAAAGGTTGTATACAGCGAGGAAAACCCGATTGGTCGTTGCGTTTTTCCGATTTTTTCACGTGTGAAGAATAAACGACGGCCAATCCGCGCTCAACTGGCTTGGGATTAGCGGGAAGAACAGAGGGCGCTGAGCCCTTGAGGCAAAAAGCCGAAATGTAACGCTTCGATGCTTGGATGTACGCTAATTTCTTTCCCCCCCCTTTTTTTTGATAACGCGGGGATTGTCGCGGGGATCGAAGGGGCTGAGCTCTGCGAAGCGAGCACCGCGTTGTTTTTTGCGCTCGTCTACAGGTGTGAGAATAGGTATATTTATTTTTCTCGGGGAAAAGCCGAATATATTCAAGCGCAGAAAGCCAACATTTTCAAGAATCCGATCGCTCTCTCGCCAGCTCTAAACGCAGCCTTATCCTCTGCCGGAAATCCCAGGACTCGTAATATCGAATACAGCTATCTCTCGCACCTCAAGAGAAAAGCACAGGTGGCGCGGGTCGGGAGAGAGAAAGAGGAGAAAAAAAAAGAGATAACCACCGGCATCGTTCGAAAATGGAATCCAAACAGCTCGAAGGAAAAGTGCCATCACTGATTTTCCCAGGCAACAAAAAATCGATTTCCTTTTCCATTTCCAGGCTTTCCGCGCTTTACAGCCTTCCTCCCTCCCTCACTGGAGCGCAGCAGCGTGTAAGCGCGCAGCCAGCGCCACCCGATGCAGTTTCCCCCCCCCCTCCTTCCGTGTTTGCTCGCTCGAGTTTTCGCAATTTCCCACGTTTTTCGCTGGGCAAACAGCCGCGCGTGTGTCCCAAGCTGAATAATACACCTCATGATTTTTGGCCTTTGCCTGTTGATTTGTGAATGTAAGCCGTAGGCGAGACAGATTGCGTTAGGTCAGGGGCTGGAGGATCGCGTTAAGGCGAAGCTAGTCCTCGGGTTTATAGTCGCTGTTTGAACCTCCCTCGCTGGATGTACCCCCTTGGCCACTCGTCCGTTGTATTTTTGCGCTTTGGATCTAGCGCTGAAATATCGTCAGCGGAATTGTAGCAGCTGCATTTTTCGTCGCTCCGGCCGCCGTATAAGTAGAAAAAATTCGCTCCCTCTGCCGCCGGGAGAGAGAAAAATCCTCGGTTATAATAAACCTCGTGCTCCAACGCTTATATCCTCTCCCGACTACATACGTATCTCTACAAAAAAAATATAAAAGATAAAAAAAAGAACTAACAAAACAAAACCAAGACAAGTCGATAAACTACCCAGAAAACATCGACTCGGTAACCCACAACAGCCTGGCCAATATTAAATTAATCGAAGATCGGAATTCAAAAAAAAAAAAGCTCCGAATTACACCAATGCCGTCCATTAGCGTTAGATACAGGGGGGTTGGAGGGCAGGCCGTTCGAGCCCGGTGGGTATATATATCCACGTGACGTTAATCGAAATCATAATCCATCAGCGCTGGGTGCTCTCGCGGCAGGCCGGCTTAAAATGTCCAATTACCTTTACGGATCTTGGCCGACTATTTGCGCGCGCCGTTATAATCAGCGTCAGCGGGTAGAGCGCGGCGGAGAGCAGTAGCCAAGCGCGGCTGCTGCTACGCGTCGCTGGCAATAATGCGATTTCGCTCTCTCTCTCTCTCTCTCCCAGCAGCGATTGTCTCCGTCATCGGTAATCGCGGCGCTTTCGTTGCCCCCTGTACACACCTCCCCCCCCTCCCCATGACGCTTTTCTCGCGGAAAAGCGATTATTAATGGAGCCCAGGTTAGGGGGGTGGGGGGTATGGCGAGTTATAAACAATTTATAAATCTCGCGCGTGGCCGGGCCAGCTTTGGCGATTTCCAATTGAATCCAGCGGCCGCGGCCGGCGTTAATTAATGATTCTTTGGAGATTATAAAAAGAGAGTATACTCGCTGCGAGTAAGCTCCCTCTCCCATCCTCTCTCTCTCTCTCTCTCTCTCTCTCTCTCTCTCTCTCTCTTTTGGCTACACTCGCAGAGTCATAAAGCCGAGCGCTTGATAATCTGCTACTCGACCATCGTGTATCCCCCTACCCCCGTTTCCCGTCGCTCTCGTTTTTGTTCGGGGGAAAGAGAAAAGTAGGAGGGGAGTTAGAAACAAAAGGACGATGTTTCGGAAAGAATGACTCGCTGGTAGCTTGTAGGCTTTGATTTTTCAACCCGAGGCTATATAGTTTTAGGCCTACTCTCGGAAGACTGGGAGGTTGGTTAATTGATTGGACGATCGGCTGCATATTCCTTCAGGGTTAATAGAGGGCCATATGCAGGTAAAAAATGCGGCGAGAAATGGCATATTATGCGATATGCGCTGGAGAGGACACTTGGCCTCTGGGCCTCTGTCCAAAACTGCGGCCGCAGCGATGAATATTTCATTATGGTAATAATGGCTCCTGGGTAATTTACGCGAGGATTGATAGAGCGGAAGAATCGCCGTGCCCTTTGGTATTGTTGTTTCTATATACTTCGAAAACTGTAATACTGAAATTGCTTGGATTTTTATATAAAGGCAAAAAAAAAAATAATTAGGCGTTTGCCGAGAGCTTTGACAGGCACTTCGGCTCAGGGGAAAAAGCTACCTTCCCATCGACGCTTCCACCCAACCTCCCCCCAACCAACCGAAAAGCTTCTTGGCGTCCGATCGTCAAGCTACAAAAAAATCAGGCCACCCGAGAGAGAGAGGCAAAAAAAGAGAGAAGTCTCGACTAGTATGGCGATCGGAAAGCCGGATAATTCCGTCCTCGCGCCTCGTCGGTCCGTTACACGAAACGACGGGCTGCCGGCCTTTTTGTCGTCAAATATTTGTCTTTTTTTTTGTTGTATAGTAGCTTCGCTTAGTAGTCCGCCCGGGGGGGCATCGACGTTCATCTGTCCGTTGTTTCCTGCGACTTTTTCGGTATGGATAGAGAGAGAGAAGGACGCGGAACTGATATTGAAAATTCGCTTTATTGCGCGAGCGAGGGATGATTGGCGTTAGTTGAAACGGCAATGGAAAATCATGCTATAGGCAGTAGACGCGAGAAAGGGAATTTTTAATAAAGCCCCCCGGGGCGGGGTGATTTAAATGCGAATTTATGGGTTTAATAGGTAATCGCGAGGGAGTGACGTTTTTTTAAAAATTTTTGGAGGGTGAATAATGTAAGATATTCTTTATTCTGTATTGTGTATGTTTGACGACGAGTCAATTTTATTCGCGGATTTGCGACTGCAAGCTCGGACGTAAGCTGGCTCGTAAGTTCGGAAATCGGGCAAAAAATTTGAAAGCTCACGCTAAATATTCCATTGTCGAGTACAAGGGCTGGAGAAATGGAGGGGAGTAAAACGAAAGAGCGCAAGGATTGTAGGGAAAACTTGGTACACGATTATGATAAAAGGAGGAGAAACTTTGTCGTAACGAAAAGGAAAGTTGAGAAAAATAAAGGAAGAATAGACAAAAGGAAAATGAGGAACTAAAAGACTCGGCGCTTGTGACGAGGAACAAAATCATTCCTGCTAAAAGAGCAAAAAGAAAATTTGTAAAGTTACCCTTTTTTCGCCCCCCTCCCCCCCATGAAATATTCAAAAGTCAAAAGCGCAACGACTATAGTGCCTTTAACAAAAAAAAAATTATCGCTTGGCTTTCAATTTGTCGTAAAAAGTAGAAAAATTGCCCGTCGCTAACCACAAATTAACGACAAAAAAAACCACAAACGTCAATCCTCACACTTTCTTAATCGACTCGAGTCGTCCAGCAATCGATTCGCAAGGGGTTCGGTCTATCCAACTTGCAAAAAGAAAAAAGAAGGCGAGAGCCTCCCCTCGAACATCGTGAATAAGCAATGCAGGCGCGTGCATTGGACTCGATGAAAATTTCAGAAGCCAGCCGGTCAAGCTAGCTGACCACGTGTGGCATTATTTGTCCCTGTGGGGCTGAAAAGGGAGGCTCACAGCAATGGGAGAGAGTCAAGGGTCAATTTGTAGCCCTCGCCGTTGCAGGCTATTAACGTTTCCACCAGCCCATTGTACGCGTATCAATAAATCAAACATTGCTTATCCAAGCCTTATTCCTCTTTCGTTTCAATATTTTACCCTCCGCGCATTTTTACGTATATAAAAAGGGCAGAAGCGCGTCTCTTGGTTTCTCGTACTACGCCAAGCAAATGTACGTATGCGGAAACGGGCGTAGCGGCAGCAAAGAGCCAGGGGGGGGGGCGTTAGACCCCCCGGCGTTCCCGGGGTCCTTCGCTTTCCGCCCGTAAATTCGATTCCGATGACCTGGATTGCAGAGGACACGCCTCCCTACTTCTCCCGATACCCTTTCCTCCCTCTCTCGCGCGCACTCTACCCCATCTTTTTCTTCTGCTCTCGCTTCCTTGGTTGCTCGGACGCCCGTATAAAGGGTTGTTTTATTTTCTTTAAAGGGTACGAAGTGCCGCGCCACCGGCAAGCAAGCCATTGCCGCCGCGAGTAGCTGTGTATACATACACACACGCGCGCGGGGCCAAGGCTCCTGAAACTCTGGGACTTGGGCGCTGGGCTACGGATGTTTTATGTGCTTTCACGGCATCGTGTTTTTGAGGCGATATTCTACTGCGCAGATGGGGAGCTTCCACCTACTATATGCCAGCCTGGATTTTCGTAAATACTCGCCCGATTGGAGATGTAAATCCAGATTTTTTGGCCTGATTTACAAGCGAGAAAGAGATAAAACGATGGCTTTTCGAATATGTTGCTGGAGGATTTTGAGAGAGTGGAATAAGGTGGGTTTTAGGGACTGCAGAGCCTGGACGCGGTTATAGTGGGGATGAATAAGGAGGGTCTTCAATTATTAATATATGGAGGTGTGAATGTAAAATTTTTTGATGATGGTTTAATTTTTTTTTTTTTTCATCAAATTACGGGGACTAAAGTCGAAAAAAATATACTTTAGTGTTTTCAGTGTCGCGCGATTCAGTAGTGCATTTAGTGCGTGAAATATAGTTTGCGCGAAAAAATTTATCCAAAGTAGTTTAGAATCTAAATTATGTTGGAAAGTGCACGCGGAGGCTGTGCGTGCATGCGCTAAGTTTATTTAGCGCTGGGCGAAAAAAAAAGAGCATCTAGTTACTCTTTTTTTTTTTATGAAAATCCTTTCAGAAAAGTTTCTCGTAAAAGTAATTAAGGAAGAGCAAATGAAATTAGGTAAATTTTAAATTACAATATAATTATACGTTGAAAAAGAAAAAATGTTTTTTTTATTTTTTTAATTTAAAATTGTTTCGTTAATGCAACGTCTTAAATAATATCGCATCCTGCAAATTAAACTACAGTCGAAGCCAATCAGTTCTAAAACATCGTCCTATTTTTATCGGCGAGAGCCGTAAAAGAAAACGCCATGACCATTTGCTTCCTCAGCGTTTCGTATCAATGCTCCTCCTGACAAAACTTTTAAATGAAATGGAAGGCTCCTCCCACGCGACCAAGGATAAAAAGGACTCGAAATCTACGAGTTGGCTAATTTTCTAATTTTGGATATCATTGTAAGCAACGGATAAATATAAATTTTTCTTTTTTTAATATCCGCGAGGTCGACCGATAAGTTTATAATCACGATAATTTCATAATTTTTCGGATATACGTAAACTTTCAGTATCTGATCGCTGTCGTTAATAATATATGTAATTCGCGCTGATACGAATTCGGTCTGGAATATTAAATTATAGACCGGATTATCTATAGAAACTAATAAAGCGAATTTCCGATCTTTAAATTATCCGTTAATCCAATTACTTACCAAAAGGAAGTATAACGAGAGAGAGAGAGAGAGAGAGAGAGAGAGAGCGAAAAAAAAGAAATGCCCCGCCATATTTCATCAATAGAAACCCAACGATTATTATTAACACCTAAATAATAAAAAAGAGGAGCAGAGCTAAAATCCACAGTATAGCCGGAATATCATTAAAATTGATAAATAAACTATTTTAGCGGGCTATGCTTTTGCCGCTTCCTTATATCCCGCGCCGAATCAGCGATATTGTATTTAAAATGTACAAGCCGGGCGCGCCACTTGAAGAGAGAGAGAGAGAGAGAGAGAGAGAGAGAGAGAGAGAGAGAAAGAGCGACGAGCGCAGCAGGAAAAAGAGCGAGCGGAAAAAATAACACAATGGAAAATTAAGTAGTCCGAGCGAGAGAGAAAGAGGGCGGCTCCTATTAAATAAATATTAATAAAAGAAAAGCGCAGCCGCGAGAGAGGAGGCCCGGGCCGCTCTCTCCTTCTCTTTTGCCCGTCGTCGCCGTCGTCGACGTAAACATCATCCTCCGCGAAAAGTTTTATCCCCTCTAACTGATGGAGACGGGGCAAGAGGGGGTGGAGAGAGGAAAAATCTCCGTTTAAGTACCTCAAAAGAAAGGGATTTGTGTTTTGCTGTGAGAGAGCGAGAGAGAGAGAGAGAGAGAGAGCCGAACGAGAGCGGCAAGAGCAAAAAGAGAGGAGGATCGAGAGAGAGAGAAGCAGTCGAGTGGCAAGGCGGCGAGAGAATAAAAAAAAAGGAGGAGAAGGCTAGGAGAGAGAGAGAGGCAGTGAAACGCGACGTTTCGCTAAAAACGGGCTGCAAAGACAAACGGGGGTGTGGTGAGTAAGAGAGAGAGAGAGAGGGTAGAGAGTGCAGGCACAGCGGGAGCTTGGAGTTCGCTTTCGCAAAGGGACATAAAACCGCGTGCTGAGCGAGGCTTAGAAAAAAAAAGAGAGGAAAAAAATAAAAGAGGGAGGAGGAGAAGGAGGAGTAAAGGAGAGTAAGGAGGGCAAGCAGCGGAGAAAATGGAAGCAATCGCTCTTTCGTCTGTCTTTGGTATTTATGCCACGAGTCTTCTTTCTCTCTCTCTCTCTCTCTTCCTCCGCCTTTACTACTCGTCCTCCACCTTGCTAAGGGGGTAGAAAGGGGGGAGGTGCTCTTTAGGGATCGGCAGAAGTAAAAGAAAGAGAGAGAGAGAAGGCGAGAGGGAGAAAAGGAGCTTGGGCGATGAAAATCCCGGGCAGGAAGTAATAGCCAAGTGATAGAGCTGCTGGTTGAGGTAGAAGGGTATAACAGCAGCAGCGAGAGAGCCAAGAGTCGCGGCGGCGGGGGGGAGGAATTTTTATGGGTAAATCGATGCCACTGCACTTCCCTCGGCCTCGCTCAGCCTATATAAACGTGTGTGTCTGTGTGTATTCGTCGGTTGGCTGTCTATGTATATAAAACGCGAGTACGTACCCACTTGCAGTTGGCTCGCTGATGAAGAAGAGAGAGAAAGCGCAAAGGGTAGAGAAGCCAGAAGAGAACAGCGCGTGGCGAACGACGTATTGCCCCGTAGGACTGTATGCGTGGCGAATGCAAGAGAGTGTACAGGGAAGAGGGAAAAAGGGAAAGGGATTAAAGAAGAGGGAGAGAGAAAGAAAGTGGGAGGAACATAAAGGCTAGATAGGAACGATAGAGGGGCCAGGGGAAAAAGAGTGATTTAGATTAAGATTTAGATTAAATTTAATTCAGCCGCGAGCAGGTCTACCAGGCTCTGGGCCCGGCTTGATAAGAGGATAGTGCGCTGGGCAAGCTATAGAGAGAGAGAGGAAGGGAGTGTGCTGGCTGCTTGCAGGATAATAAATAACGCTGCTTTTATTATTTTTTTATCTCATTTTACTTTGGGCAACCTTGAGGTACGGGGAAAGGGAAAAGGGCTAGAGGTATCGAGAGAAGAGGGAGGAGGGAAAAAGGACGAATGGCAAGGGGGGGAGGGAGAATGTTTCGTACATATGCGTACGCGGAAACGTGGATGGAATCGTTGGAATATGTATGTGGGAGTTTGAAGGGTTAGCGGAATGACGTGAATGCCGGGCTTTTTGAAATGCGCTAATGCACGCGTGGAGATGCGGCTGCTGGGAGGAAGGGAGAAGAGGGGGGTTTAAAATATTTCGCGAGCTTTTCTCTCTTTTTTTTTTATTTTTTGGAAAATCTAATAAAGTTTTCGGGGCTTATTTAGCCAACGCTCGTCGCGCATTATACGGAATATTTCGAGCGGGACTCTTTGGCGATGTAAGGGCACGCGCGCCTTTACTCTTTTGTTCGCGCAAGCTCGCGCATCTGCGAAAATTCAGTTGCCTGGGTGTAGCGGGAGAGAGAAAAAAAGGGCGAAACTCTTGGTTTTTATAACTGGAAATGTAATTTGAGGAAAAAAAAGGGGGTAGAGAGAAAAAGGACATTTACGTGGAGCTCGCTTTTTTTTGTCGGAGAAATAGTGGGTAAATAAGTGGACAGCATTACAGTTTAGCCGGGGAGTCCCCCGAAAATTAAGTAAACAACACGCGAGAAAGAATAAGGGAGAAGCAAACTCATTATCGTAACTCTAAATGAGCCTGGAAATTTTCAAAAAAAAAGAAAGAGTACCGCCTTTAAATTCCGGCTTAAAATGCGGCGAACCATTGGTCGAGGTTAGACGGAACAACATAAAAAGACTGTATTATAAAGAATAAGAAAAAAAAACGTCAGAGGGCGAGTGGCAGCAGCAGGGAGGAAAGGGGAGGGCAAAATCGCGAAGGGAAAAGTGACGCGAGCAGGTGTAGGTACTCGAGCCGAAGGAGGCGTGCACAAAGGCGTTAAAGAGTGAGATACGCAGACCGCATACATATGAACTGTTTATTTCTCTGGAAGGGAGAAAAAGGGTTGAGTTACAGCTGGGGAATTTCGAAAAAATAAGGTTTCGTTGTTGCGCAGCGGAATAAAAGTTTCAAGGATATGAACGTTTTACGGAAAAAAAGTATTTTCGCGTTATTTTATTTTTTTTTTTATTATATATTTTATTAAATGTATGGTGGTAAGGAATAGCGCGAATTTAAAATAAGACGCGCGCGGGGAATTTAGATATGGAAAAGGGTAAAAAATGCGGAAGAATGTGGAAATGTTGCGAGTGTGGGTAGGGTCGCATATAGATGGGATTTTTGGGTTTTATAACGCAACGGGCGCATGAAAAATAGAAAATATTGTGAAATGCAGTTTGTTTATATGCAATATTAACCATAAACAAAATAAAATCTGAATATTAACTGTATGGCATAAACGAAAAAAAATACAAAATTTTCACGCGACCGAAAAATAAATGTATAATATCAAAAAATGGAAAAAAAAGACTCACAAAAGACTGGGTTGGAGTAAACTGTTCGGAAAAGGTACGGAGGGACAACAAAAAAATAACGGAGGGGAAGGAGGTGAAACGGATGATACTGACCAAGAGGAGGAAATGAGATTGTAACGGGCTTGTGAGTTGCAAGGAACCGGCCAAGAGCGAAATTAAAAGAAATGAAGATTACGAAGAAAGAGCCGCTGAATTTTATTCGCCGCCGTAAAAAAAAACCCGTCGCGAATTTCGTCCGCGCAAGGAAAGAGAGCAGCGAATTTTCGTCGTTGTCAACAATGATAAAAAAAAGCTTAAAAAATATGAAAGTGAATTTAGAGTAATATTAATAAAAATATCAAATTTTACAAAAGTCAATATCACTGTTTACTACATAAACAAATAAATATATATATATATAATCCAACTAAGCAATGATCTATATCTAAAACGTCACAGCGGAAAAGTAGTGTAAACTCGCGTGTGTGAAAACGCTTGACAGACACGCGTGAGAAAAAAAGCTTAGGTACGGACAAGCAAGAGGGGGGGGGGAGGGAGGAAGTGTAGATGACGAGGACACGCGACGTCGGTATGACGCCGGCGAATGAGAAAAAAAAAGTCCGCCATAGTTGCAGCGAGGGGGGGAAAACTAGGGCGTAATTGACTCTCGAGATGAGGCGCGAAGTCGCTTTTAATTTATTAAGTAAGTCGAAAAAGTCGCCCGAGGGAGGTTGGGGTAGCCTGGGTAAGGCTTTGACGAAAGGTCGGCCGCTGTATAAACGTGTGCGACGCAATCATTTTTACTTCGTTAACCCGCGTCGTCGTCGTCAACGGGATGAAAGCTACGGCTAGACCGAGATGGAGGAAAAAGTCTCGGGGATTAATAACGTTTGTGTGTGCGCACGCTCTTTTTTTTCTCTCGATTCCGAGCAAAATTATTTGTTAGAAAATCTATCCTAAAACCCTCCCAACTCTCTGTAAGTAAGCCCAAGAAGACCCTTAGCTCTTTTAACAACCCTTCCTCTCCGACCCACGAGTTCGCTTAGAAAGTATACGCAATTCAAATTCAAAGCGTTACAAATCCGCTCGGAGGACAGTAGAAATCGAAGAGAGAGAGAGAGAATCGAGGATGCCCGAGACGTAATCTCAAAAAATAATACCCGTAATCTCGTGATTCCTGCGGAGAGCGGGCAAGGGTAGGGGGAGAGCAAATTCCGGGCTTGCAGGAGAGCGTTTCCGGTGAAAACAAGGGCTGCGCGAATCGATCGGACGCGACAGGCGAAGGTAGAGAGTGGGAGAGAGAGAGAGGAGTGAGAGCCAATTACATTTGCGGCGACCGGAAATGGCGCGGACGGCCAGTTCCGGCGGCGAAGGGAAGGGGGAGTACTAGTACCGGTTCCTCCCTGATAAGCGTCGTGGAAACGGCAGAGGGTATAACGGGGTCGAAGGTCGCCAAGAGACGTACAACTCTCTCTCTCTCTCTTTTTCTCTCTTGGCGAATGCAAGCGAGGGCGATGGGTTTGGGAAGATACTGTTTTTCGCGAGAGGGACACGGGCGACGCGTTGGCGCGCGCCTTTGCCGAACTATTTTCTTCCGTATATAAAACGGAAGCGAGGGGGGGGGGACTCCCCCCATGGACATCGAGTTTTTCGAGGGTATAAGTTGGAGTGCGCGCGATTGCGAGGGCGATTTTCCCGATAAAATCTTGGGATTTTGCTTGTTCGCCGCTGAAAAATTTGGAAGGAGAGTCAACCTATAGCTATATAACGCGTACTGCGAGCACTGCTCTCGGGGAGTTGTGTCCAGTGGATAATGTGCCGGCTACGCTCGGACGCGTATCCCAAACTTTATAGCGTCGGAGAGAAACGTTGTCGCCGTGGAATGCCAAGACGCGCCGTCAAAAATCTCTCCGAGACGGCACGTGAATATTCATTTGCATCGCGCGCGCGTCCTATAGGCGCCTCTCGAATTTGCATAGACATTTGAAAGGAAGGAAGCAAAAAAAAGAGCCAGTCGACCTTCGTTGGTCGATTCGAAATCGACGAGTCTTCGCGAGCAGATACAACAAACTCGCCCATATGGAAAATAAAAAGAAATGAGGTATCTAACGGGTCCGGGTTATAAGACGCGCTATAGCATAAACAGTCTCTTCCTACATATAACGCACTTCTCAGCGGTTCCCAAGCATCGAGCGGCTTAGCAACGAGTCGCCACTTATCAATGCGACTTGGCTAAGACGCTCGCACGTACACACAGATGCACCAGACGCGTACACGCATATATACAGCAACGCTATAGCCAAGACCGCGGAAGTCGGGAAGCGAGCAACGATCACAGGCATATCCTAGAGAAGAGCCACGCTGAGGAGGAGAGGTGGGGTACGGTAAAAGGGCGTCCACGCGAAAACAGCGGGATAGCCAGAGAGAGAGAGAGGTGGTCTCAGCGAGCGCGAGAGAACCGCTCGACGACGACGACGACTACGCTCGGTAGTGGGGGCAAGGAACGTGGTCGCGCTCGTTACACGTGACCTTGAATGCCGGCCTAGCCTAGACCTTGGCTCGTCGTTGGCTCTCTCTCCCCTCCTCCTCCTGCCCGCGGGATGTCCATTATATAGAAGCGCGGCGCGTGTTGCTAGGCCGCTAAGCGCACTTGCAGCGGCCAGCAGCCACACGCGGCTATATCTCCGGCGTAACGGGGCATAAGCGGCCGCACCCCGCGCGCTCTTTTCCTCTCTCTCTCTCGCTCAGGCCAGCGCGCTTCTGGCTCCGGATACCAGACCCAGATAGTCATCCGCGCGCAGAAAGTCCGAGAGCTGTATATACACTCCTGTATATCCTATCCCCCTCCCTCCCTCCCGTAGGCTGTGTGTTTCTGTCTTTCTCTTTTGTAGGCTAGCGCTGGAATTTTGCGATTGCCGATCGCTAGTCAGATGAGAGAGGCTTGGGCTGGATGAATATTTTCCATTGCGATGGTGTACGATGCTTGGGATGGGGAAAGTGGAGGTTTTTGGAATAGCTGACGGGGTATTGTGGTTAATTTTTGGCCGGTTTAGTGTTTGGCATGGCGAATTTGTGGAGTTTGATTGCTGCTTTTGATTAGGTATTTTAATTTAGAAATGACAAAACCTTCGATGTATTATGAATATTCATGTAAAAGTAAATAAAAATGTAGGATATCTTGCTCTTTTCTTAAGAATAACGTTGGTCTACCGATTTCACGAGAAACAAAAAATAACCTACGCAGTAAGCTAGAATTCCATTCAGCCTCCAAAGATACGCGAAAAGAAAGCTACTCACAGCGAACCCCACCTATACCCGATTTAAAATAATTCATCCAACCTCCGCCTGAAGCCCAAACAACCCGACATCGATACAACAACCTAAGCTAAGTTTAGAAATCCCAAGCCCTAACCAAAAAAAAAAAAGAAAAAAAAAGAAAAAAGGGTACCATAACGCGAGAGAGAGGCCATAAAACAACGAATAAAACACTTTGCTAGAAACTTAAGACCACAAGAGCGGCCGAGCATATCGAAGCCAATCGGCGCGGGACTAACGACTTCTAGGAACGAGCCTGCGCTCGCGTTCCCAATTAGCAAAACAATCGCACCCCCCTCTCCTCCTCCTCCTCGCCGCAAGAATAAACGATATATATTCCAACGGATAAGATTCGATTCAGCGAGCGCGAATACATGCTGCCTGCAGTTTTTGCGCAGTCTATCTCTTTCTATCGCGCGCGAGAAGGCGAAAACTAGGAGACCGAAGGAGACATCTGGTGCCGGGGAATAGAGTCGACGCGGGGATCTATCGGGTCTCCGATGGTAAGTTGGGTTTCGCGAAAGGACGCGCGATGAGCTTGCGCAGCGAGCTTGTTATTATAGTGTAACGAATAATTTGTTCGAAATTTTACATTGTCACTTATATTAAATGAATTTATAGAAGCAACGTTTTTTTTTTACAAGGCAAGCAAAAAAAATTATGCTACGAAGTAACCAATGAACTAAAAAATAAAGAAAATTCGCGTATACCATCAGTCTCCGGGAAAATTGGAAGCATCAATCAAGCCGCTATCAGCGCCGCAGCAGTCCCCAGGAGGCCCGTATTACCTCCCCTCTCCTCCCTTACGCTTCCTAGACAATGTATTTACGAGCTTACGCCGCTCACTTACGCACCATCGAGCCTCGATTACCCTCTCTCGAGCCTGTATACATAGCACCCCCTTCGTGCATCGATGAAAAATAATTCGTCTCGTAGCGCCGGTAACCGGTAATGTGCATAGCCCTATAGATCATTCCACCGTATTATGTATAAAACAAAAATCCAAAGCTCTCGTCCGAATCCCAGAGCCCAGGAGAGGTGAGGTCGGTCAGAGGAGCCCGGCTAGTTTTAATAATGCTCCAAATGAAAATTAATTTCCAGCCAGAGAGAGAGAGAGAGAGAGGATCGTCGCTTGTGCTCTCTCGTAGGAGAGCCAGAGGTGGGGTGGGGTTAGGTCAATTTGTGCGCCTGCCGGCTTGCAAATTAAAACGCCGGCCAAATATTTGAAGGCGACAAATAGACGCGTTGAGAGAGAGAGAGAGATTTCGCTTTTTTTTCTGCTCGCTATCCTTTTTCGCGCTGTGTCTAAGCGGATGCGCAGAGGGGGAAAGAGGGATAGTGACGTTATTTATATCCGGGGCAGGAGGGGGACACGAGCGAAGGCGCATATTAAAATTCCGGGAGACACGGTATTAAGTGCAGATCCTGCCCTCTTTTTCTTGTCGAGATACGCCTTGTTTACCCGCGAGACGCGCGCACACCTTCGCCCCCTCCATACCCTGGACTGCCTATCTGTTGCGCGCGTCCGGGAGGCTATATCCTTGACGCTCTGACGATTGTGCGTGGCCCTCTCCCATAGACAATCTGCGATGTCGTGCGTGGAGGAGATATTACATCGTAGCGAGCTTTTTCGTTTCGATTTTTGTGAATCTCCCTTTTTTTATTCGGTTTTTTGAGATTTCGGTTATTACCCAGGTATTACAATACGTTGAGCGAGGCTAAGCTCTATGTTTAATCTGCGAGATGGACGTTGGGCGAGTATCATACCCTATATACGCCGTATTATCTTAGCGAGAGGAACGTTAAAGTCCCTTTCTCGAAAGGTTAGCATGGGGACGTTGACTTTGCGCCAGTAGGGGATAGGGATAGGCAAAAATGAAAAGCGCTTGCGAAATTTTCATAGCGCGCGCGGGGGAGGGGGGAAGAGGAAAGCGCAGGGACGAAACACACGAAAAGGAAGATGGCATGAAAAATGCAGCGCTGCGCAAGAGAGAGAGAGAGAGAAAGGACGTTTGATTGACGGAGGCAATTTACCACAGCGCTCCTTGCCCATCTCCTATCTCTCTCTCTCTTCAACTCGTGCCCGTAACATCGAAATTTCGGCTGGGCTACTCTGCCTACTCTCTTTCTATAATTGCACGGTTGAAATTTTAATTTGCTGGTGTCTTTTTCAGAGAAAGAGAGAGGCTTGATAGTTCAGCGGAACTTTACATAAAAGGGATTGCGAATTTTAATGCACTTTTTGGTTTTAGGTTATTACGAAAAATTCTTTTTTTTCGGGAGGGGAGAGGTTATAAATTTGCGGTTAATTAGCAACAAAAATTTGTAATATTTACTCACCGGTGCCGAGTCAAATATACGTGCGCATCTGCGGCTGATATCGAAATTTCATCCGAGCTTCCCTCCCAGCGCTTCGTACGTCCGGCACTTCATTACGAAAATCAACGAAATAAAAGGTACGACAAAACAGTTTGCACACCCTCAACTAACGTGACAAGAAAACTCACACGCAAACAAATAAAAGTAGACTCGTCCATCTCCTCCGCTTCCCCCTCACGCCGTTAGTAGCCGATTTCCACCAATCCCGAAAATTCATGATCGTGTTCGCACTGCTAACGGTCAGCACCGTCCCCCTTCCGTCAACTCCGCGTGACTCCCAAGAAAATCAAAACTCTCGCTAAAAATGATTTTCAATCCCCAAAACATATTCGATCAAACACGCTCGACCTTTAAAACCCCACAAGTATATGTATATAAACCTCAGGCCCTAAACGGATAGTATCTGAATTTCAAGAAACGCCGGCTAGCGTGTTTACACCTCCCCTACCCGAGAGAGAGAGAGAGAAAGGCTCCTTCCCCCCTGCGCCGGTTGACAGGTCTCTCTCGCAGCGGCGCGCGCGCCACACGCAGTACAAGCCCCGCGGGCCGCCGCAAGACGTGCGTGAAATAAAAGATAGCTTTGCCAGTCTGTTTAAAGAGAAAGAGCGAGATTTTTTCAACGCAGGTCTGGGCTCCGATACAAGAGGTGATTATTAGAAGAAGAAGAAGAAGCGGAGAGTTTCTCGGGCGAGTGTGTCAAACATGATGAGGAGGTACAACAGGAGGGACGAGTATCAGGGGAACAATGCCCGGCAATTTTCGCACAACGCCCTGCAGCATTATCATCCGCAGCCGGTTTATCAGGCGAGCCTACCCAGGGCCAAGGTCAAGGATGTCCTCTGCAGCTTCTGCTCGAGGAAGTTTTATCTGCGTAGAGGTAAGGAGAGGCCGTTTCGTCTCCACGCGACTTTTGAATGCCGGCGAATTTCTAACCTCTCGACAGGGAGCATCGTCCGTTGTGCGCGAAATTAAGTTTTGATCGGCCTGCGAATTTTGTTTAAGGGATTGTAAAGCTCTCGAGCTGCATACCCTTTGGTTTTTATTAAGGATTTTCTTTTTCAAATCAATAAACATTGACGTGTGCTTTGTGGGAAATGTCGGTTTTTCCGCGTAACGTTGAACGCAGGGGGAGGGAATTTTCGTGGAAATGCTTGCATGTCGTTGGATGAGGAGGGAGGGAGGGGTTATTGTGCTGCTTACGTGAAGCTGACTCGAGTGGTCAACTCGCAAGGACGATGAATTTTCTCATCGTAACGAGAACAAAGACCGGCGGACGCGCGGTGTTAGACTCCTACACGATGGTTTGTTTGCGCGCTGTCTCTCTCTTTTCTCTCTCTCTCTTTCTCTCGGCTACAGCACGTTGCTGCTGGTTCTCGGAGTCACGCAGGCGCGTTACTCTGGATCGACGTTTTTCACAGTTGAAATTGAAGCCGGGATGTTTATGATAGAGATTAGATTTCTTTTTTTTTTTTTTGTTCTGTTGGATGATTGGGGATTGCTGAGTTGGATGAAATTAGAGGGCTTTTTTATAATGTAAAACGGAGCTTATGCAAATGATTATTTTATTGAATTATTTTTTAAAAAAGAAAATTTAAAAAAAGTTATTTTAATTTGATATAATTACAATATTTATTATGTTTGAAGTGTCGAGTAGATTCTTGAGATTTTTGAAAATTGTACTATTTTTTTTTTTTTTGTAATAGCATGGTTTTATTCTTTTATGTTTTAATTTATTTCAGATTTAAAGGGAAACAATAGTCCATTGCTATTACCATGTGGCCATCCCACTTGCACAAATTGCGAACTTGCAAATTCATACAAACCTTGCCCAATTTGTTTGTATCAACCGAGCGATCCAAGACAAAATCTACCACATAATGTCTACATAATTGGCCTAATCCATTCTCTTAATTCATCTTCAACATATACTGATGATTCTGAAATATCATTTTGTATACCTTCTAAAGCTGTATCTCGCCAAAACTATTATCAAGGTTTGGTATATTTTAAGTTCTGAGTTTTTATATTTTTATTTTTTACTTAAAAATATTTTTATTTTTTCTGTAGGCGTCTGTAAAGAATGTGGCATGATCGCTTCTCTAAAGTGCAACCAGTGCACTGTTTTTTACTGTAAATTATGTTTTAAAAAGGTATGCATTCTTTTTATTTTGTATTATTAGTTTTGCCTTGTCAATAACATTTTGAAGTTATTTTAATGTGTAGATTTAATTATAATAAGAAAATAATAAAACTTAAATTTTTATTTTTTTTTTTTTTTAGATGCATCAACATGCGTTACATGATCATGAAGCTGTACCTTTGAATGTTAATGCTGTAGATGAAATGTTGTCTAACAAACATTGCCTTATATGTAATCATGAAGATCGATCATGTGAATATTATTGTAACAACTGTGATATTGAGTGCTGTTCACATTGTATAATTAACAGTCATTCGTCCCATGAAAAAATTTTACAAAAAGACAGGGTAAATTTGACAAATATTTTAATTCAAAAATTTTATTTGGAAATAAATTAATTTTTTTAAATGGTATCCTAATATTATAGCACACATTTTTAATATTTTAGAATACAGAGTTTATTGGAGAGTTTTATGCAGCATTGAAGAAGTTGAGGGAAACCAAAATGTGGACTCAGGAGACATTAAAGGTGAGTCTTAAGAATCAATAAAATGAGATATTTATAAAATGAATAAATACATTTATTCAACAAAATACATAACAGTACTTGAAATTATTCAACATAT
Source organism: Anagyrus pseudococci (assembly GCA_030522585.1). Taxonomy (NCBI): domain Eukaryota; kingdom Metazoa; phylum Arthropoda; class Insecta; order Hymenoptera; family Encyrtidae; genus Anagyrus; species Anagyrus pseudococci. The sequence goes on from JAPYYQ010000219.1 coordinate 72,738, forward strand.
TTATTGAATTTGCTGTTGAATTGCTAAGAGTACTTTATGCCTCTTGCTTGATTACACTAGTTTAAGTCATACTGTTGGTTATCCTTTGCTTAAACGTTAACGCTATTTGATGTTGACGGCATTTAAAGTTTAAAGCCCAAACATTTTAAGTTTACAAAAAAAAAATTTTAAAAAAGTATTTATCCAAACAAATAAGCGCTGTCTCGTAAAGATCGACACTTGAGTCTTGCTTAAGTAATTAAAGGACGAAAACGTGACTAGAGGCACAGCATAAATCATCGCCACCATAAGCACATAACGTGCAAATACTATACATTTCCCGCTTTCTCTCTCGGTTTCTTCTCGTCCTTACGCAATCTAATGGCAACAATGCAATAATTTACACGGTTAGAAGCAATTCCAGGTGATCGAAACACCATATTTTAAACTTGTCAAACTAAATATTAATATTTTTCAATCCCTCCCTCTTTTATCAAAAAAAAAAACTTCGATCACTTGGAATCCTCGATAGACTGCAAGGTGTTGATAGCATTTTTATCCTTGTTCTCCTGCTCGTCTTTCTTCTTCTTCTTCTCCTTCATCTTGGCCTCCATCTCTTTGAACTTGAGCTCGAGATACTTATCAACTTCCGGCCCGGTAAAGTCCTCCGGGAATTTCGGCATTATCGGCAGTATGTACTTGTAGAGGCGCTCGTTGAGCACGTAAAGCTGGGTCGTCGATTCGCACTTGACGTTGAACCACCAGTCGCAGGTGAGCGAGACCTGACTGAAGATCGTGCCGTTCGGACAGAGGAACGACGACTTGCCGCCGTTGAGGTCGCAGTAGTGCCACACCTGTCGATTTTTCCATTTTTTAACCCTTTCTTCTTTCGTTTTCTCTTATAAAAAAAAACATTCAATTCGCTCACCTGGCATCCGGTCTCGGGATCGCCGAAGAAGCCCTTGTAGCGCTGCTGCTTGCAGCTGAACTCCGTCTCCGGGATTTCGGTGTAGGCCGGGTAATCGACGTGCGGCTTGCCCCGCGTGGCGCCGTACTTCAGCAGCGGCTGTACCGCGTGCAGGTGCGGATTCAGCTGGTGGACGTTTGGCGAGGCAGGCACCCCGTTGTACTTGTTGTCGTCGAGCAGGCCGTTACCGGGCGCGCCTTCAGCTACAGCTCGGTAACTGCTGTCTACAGGTCGTTCGGTGCTTGGTGCTGGCGCTTCCTTGGCTATTATTTTTTTTAATAATACATGTTTGTTTAGTGACGTAGGGAGAGCTGCATTTTTGAAGATTGCACTTACCAGGAGCTACCGGCGCCGGTTCCTCATCGATATCCTGAACGATCGGCACGTAGTACTCGACGATCTTGTTCACAGTCTGCTGAGGCGGAGGGGTTTGTGCCTGCTGAACGTACGGACTTTTAGGCTTGATCTCTACAACCTGTTCTTCTATTTCAGGCTCCTCGAGTTGAACGACCGGTGCGAGTGGCTTGTCCCGACCCACGTAAGGCTTGATCTCGACCAGCTGTTGCTCCTGGTGAGGGAGAGTTAGGTGGGGCTTGATCTGCTCGCCGTACGCTGCGACTGGTTTAAGCTCCTGGGGACGGACGAGAGACAGATGAGCCTTGACCTGGTTGACGTAGGCCGGGGCAGGCTTCATTTCCACCGGCGGTTCGACCAATTCTTCGTCCTCGTAGGGCGGCGTTGCTGCCAGCTGCGTAGCCTCGAAGCTTGACTCAGTTATCACTTTGGGCTTCACGTACTCCGGCTTGTACTTCTCGTAGACTGTTGAGACATTGGACGTTAGAAACACTCGTCGCTATTAATAGATTCTCTTGGTACTCACGTGGATCGTAGCTCTCCTTCTTGCCCATGTTCAGAATGCGCAGGATCTCCTCGAGAGTCCGAATGCTACTGTCGATGTTGTCCTTGCTTAGTACCTCGGGCAGTCGGCTCGTCAGATGTAGGCTCTTAACGATGTGACCCAAATTGAGCCCGCGACCGGGCTCGGCTGTGGGCCGCGCGGCTGCGTACCGCAACGGCTGTACGCGCTGGGCTTTGACGAAGCGCACCGATTCGAACTCCGGGTAGGCGTAGTCCTGGGGCTTCGGCACTGGCTTCAAAAAGCTCACGGTTCGCGGTGTCGTTGGTATCGTTGGACTGTAGATTCAAAACAAAGTTACTTACGCTCAGAATTTAGTCGTCAAATCAATCTGTTTTTTATTATACTTACACAGGTATAGTAGTGCGTAAACCCGAGCCGTATTCTTCATAGTCCTTGGAGGACGAGTATCGCACGGGTACGAAATAGTCGGCGTCCTGGTTGGCCGAGTCCTTAGGGTCGTAGCGTACCGAGGGCACGAAGCGATCTTGCTGAGGTTTGGCAAGTTGGTAACGGGGTGGAGGTAGCTGCTGCTGCTTATTAGCCGCCGGTCTTAGAGCAACGTAGTGAGCGGCTACGGATGGACGGCGCAAGCCCTCTGTTGTCGGGCTCTTAACTCCGTAGGTTAGCGAAGGCGGTGGCGGTGGTGGCGGTTGCTGCTGCGGTGACTGCTGCTGGTGTACGTAGTTGTTCACGAGGTAGTACGTCATGTAGGGGATGAGACGCCGGTAGCGCTCGCTCGCTAGAGCGACTAACTTTTCATCGTCCTCGGCCCTCGTCTCCTGGGCTTGAGTTTCGTTTGCCGATACTTTAATCGCTGTAACTTGCTGGCGCGACGGGATACCTGGAATTTTGATGGTTTTAGATTGCAGTGAGATTGTTTTAGCGATAGGTGTTTAATATAGGGAAATTAGAAAATTTATTAAAATATTTAGGGTACTGATTATACAATTTTATCATTGCAAATACATTTAAATATTAAAAAGTCGCGTTCTATATTCCAAATATGCCCAATCGCATCTCGGCTTTGGCTTTGTTCAAGCATACAGCTCTCATGTAATATTCAAAAAGATGCGCCAGTGATAAGACAAACCAGCGAACGCCCCTTCTTATCCTTATCTCTCTCAGCTCGTGCGATTGCATAAATCAACTTGCCGAAAACGCGGCTCGGTAGGGATAGTCAAAGAAAAACTACAGAAAAGAGAGAGAAAGAGAGGAATATGCTGGGAAAACTTTCGCTTACACCTTCGGCCCGAAAAACTTTCCGTTGCCTTTTTGGAGACTGAACAAAAAAAAAGTTCGTTTAAACTGCTGTTCGAACGCGACTTGGGTCTCAATGAATTTTACGAGGGCGAAGTTGTGTACCTTGGATCGAAACCCTCCTCCTTAAGTCGAGCGGAAACGCTTGCGATGGTCAAAGGTGGTGTGTAAAAAGGGGGAGATTTTGCATGTGGACTTTGTTTTTCGCGCTCTTGCATTACGGGGAAAAAGTTCCTCTTTACACCTACCCTTTATTATTCTTCGGAAAAAGAAAGCGTTTAGGGTCTAGGTAATTTGAATTTCTATGTTTTTTTACATAGTTAGTTTGGAAATCCCCTTACTCTTGATTTTCCATCAATTTTCACCATAACACGAGAATTATAAAAAAAGGGAAAGCCATTAAGACACCACGAGAGCTCTCTAATTCATCCTAATTTCAAACCGGCATAAAACTCGGGAATCCCGAAGCCACCTCTCGTTTCTCTCTCTCTCTCTCTCTCGCTCTCTCAGGCCTACGGGGCAAAATCAAGCGTAATTTCGAGACTGTATGCACTCAAATATTGACCCTCCTACGCGCTAGAGCGAGAAAGAGAGAGAACGAAAAGTGGGGGAGAGGTTAGCGGTTGCCAGGGGTGGAGAGAGAAGAGAAACGCGTTCAAACCTCTCCCTCTCCCCCTCCATCACCGCAAAACCTCCATAATGCACGTCAATTACGCCAACATTACGCCCTTTGCTCTCTCTCTCTCGTTTTCCCCTCATTTCTTATTCCCTCTTTGCAGGCTCGCGTGCGTCAGTTTCCGCTTTATCGCCGGAGATGCGTCTCTCTGTATCGCCCCGCCAAATCTGAAAGGGGGTCGGGGGCTGAAAAGTATGCGAAACGGAACGAGGTTGAATCGACGAGGAGTGTGCGTATGTGTGGAGAGAGGGAGAGTATGGAGAAAAGGGGTTAACGAGCGAGAGAAAGAGAGAGCTACGAATGCCGAGGGAGAGGGAAAACTCTGCAAGGAAAATTGAGCTCGAGATGGACGGGGTTGGAGGTAATAAAAAAGTGGAATGGATATATTCGCGCGAGAGACGAGTGCCTGTGGGGAGACTGACGAGTCGAGACTTCGAGGATACTCTCTCTGTGTAGCTTGTTCTTTCCTTTTTTTTTTTTTTTTTTTTTTTTGTTTTGTTTGAGTCGATGTTTTTTTTCTATTGTTGAGCTTTTCTATTAATTAAGGCTTATTTTTGTATCATTAGGGCTTGTGATTACTTAAATTTAGCAAAGGCAGTATTAATACGTTGGAAAAGGGACTGAATCGAGAATGAAAAATAAAGTTGAATTAAAAAAAAAATGTCGATTGTAAGGACGTCCTGAAAATTGCAGGCATTCCGGGAAGTGAGAGTTAAAGGAAAATTCTGTTTTAATTTCATTTCTCGAGCAGAGAGTCCTCCCCTTGATGAAAACCCTCTTGAAAAAGCACGCCTATTAAATTATGCCTGTGTAATGACCCGCTAATTATTAGAGACTCCGATTTACCCTTTTTTTCGGATATTGTTTTTTTGATTCACTGTAATATTAGCATCCTGCGAATTATATTAAAATTCAAAATCTTACCGAAAACGTCAATCTCTCGTCTACTCGAAAATACCCACAACAAAAAAATCCATTTAAAAAAAAAAGCACAAAGGCCCATGCTTCTTTGTAAAGTACATCAGCCAAACAAGCCCATTAACCCTAGCCTCTCGTACCAGGGATCTCTCTCTCTCTCGAAATCTTGTCTTAAAACGCGAGCTCGTTTACAGGCCCTCCTAGTTTGCCTCCTCACACACACACAAGCCACTTCTCCGTCACCCCCGAACCCCCTCATCGTATCTCTTTTCATAAATCGATTATTTAGGCAAGCGCTCGGGCAAGAGAGAGAGAGAGAGGCTCTTGATGTAACGGAGAGAGGCTAGCGCTGGCAGGAGCGTCGCCAGGGGCGGTTATACTCTCGACGGCTCACCCTCTCTCTTTTATTTTCGGCCAGTTCATCTCTCTCCCACCCAGCCAACCTCTCTCTCTCTTGCGCCCGCGCTAGCTCGAGCTTGGCGAACATCAAAGGGAATCGCTCTCGAGCTTTTACGTTACAGGCGCGCAGGTTCCGAGGGGGTGGGGGGGGGAGTGGAGGCAAAGCGCAGGCGGCGGTGTGCTGCTGGCCCCGTGTGCGCCCGTGTATATACACACAAGCCTCTCCGAGTGAGAGCGGAAATTCAATTCGATTCTGCATGAAATGAACGCGGAAACTCGCTACGCCCGCCGCTTTATTAATCCCCCGTCGCTCCTACCTGCCCCGCTATACGCGCACAGCTTTACTCCTCTCTCTCGCTCGCTCGTGCGTTTTTTGCCCGGCTATGTATCTTTCCAGCACGCCGTTCTCTCGCCGTTTCGTTTTCGTTTATCGTCTCGAGTGTCGTTCGGTTCTCGTTCGCGAATAGGAGGGGGGGAAAGAGAGGCTCTGATTGAAAAATCCGCGGCAGCGCGGAGGCTCGGTCCTCGCGCACAAAAGAAATCTCGCGGCTATTCTCCCCCTGTGTCTTTCCTCCTCGTTTCTCGTCCCTTTTGTCACTATCCTACCCTCCGACAGCATTTTCAACACGTTTGGGTGGATGGAAAATTCGCTTTAATGGCGCTTGAGAGTAAGAGAGACGATTACTGCTCGAGGACTCCTATTTACAAATACGAGAATCACCTGATATCGATCCAATCCGTGGTTTACCCTTGGCGATAATGAGGTAATGCATTTTATTTTGTTAATTTAGTAAGGGAGGATAAATAAAGGTTTCTTCTTTCTTTATTAACCAGATTGGCTCGTCTCCGCTTTGAAGACAATCTGGAAAGAATTAAGGCTCCAGGAGACACGTAGTCGAGACTAAAACCTTCCATTAAAATCCCGCATGCGAGCAGTCTCTGCCTCCTCATACCCGCGACATGTGTCTCTACAGTCTGGAGGGCCGAGTATACGCAACCCGACCTACGCGCGAGTATGACGGGATTAAGTCTCGCGTATACGCGGCTGAGACTAAAAAGCTCTTCCTCCAGAAAAATAAACTGTTTAATTTCCAAGCATACGAGAATTTTATTTCAGTTATATAAGGAAATTAAGCATAATTCAATTTTTTTGTCAGTGAATCCGAAAGCTCGTAAGAAAATCGACTTGATACGGCTTGGCGAATTAACCGGGATTCGTACTCTTAATGTTGTTCTTTTTGCTCTTCGATTGCGTGGAAAATTCTCCGAGAGGGGGAGAGGCGCGGCAGTGCGTATGGGGGAAGGTAAATCCTCTAAATCCCTGGCGAGAGCCGCGAGCTTATTTTTAATGCCGTTTACGGCTTTACCCTCATCGACGCTGATACTCGCGTTTTCGAGGATTCGCTTATCCCTTACGAATCGCTGATGTTATTTTTTTTCGCTCGTAGGTCGCCTTTTTTTTCTCTAAAGGCTCTCAAGAGCTTAATTGAATTTCGAGAGACGTTTCGAGCAGGTACACCTTTCGCCGAATAATTGTTTATGAAATCGTAAATCGTCGAGCCGGCGTGTATCTTGGCTTCTTTTTTATTGGCTAGTTTATCGATAGTCCATTTGATTTTCAATACATATCCAGTTGTTTTTTCGCGGCGAGAAGTAGTTCAGCCGGGAGGAAAAATCAATTTTTAATCTAGCGGAAAAAAAAGGTTGTAAGCCTTGGGAAAGAGCGAGTGCGCGCCGATATTTTCAGTGGGACGTAAATTGCTTCGTAGATTGGTAAGAGCTTTCGGTGGTTAAAATACATTCCCCGTCGCTTCGACGTCGGCGTCGATCAATTTCAACGTCGCTCTCTCTCTCTCTCTCTAGCCGCCGCTACCTGCCGCACATCAAACGGAAAAATATTACACGGCTGCTGGTCAACTTTACTTTGCCAACCGACCCTTTACCTCCACCTCTCTCTCTCTCTCTCTCTCTCTCTCTCTCTCTCTCTCTCTTTCCATACTGTTTCCGTATGCTCTTCTACGCAGCTGCTGCTACTGGCCGGGACACGACATTTTAAATTTTCATAAATCCAGCCTTGTGACACGTTCCCGTACGTTTATTGCCGAAAATTAATTTACGATCGCGAAAATTATGGATGAGCAATGCTTCTCGTCGTCGTCGTGTCGTGAAAAATGTTGATCAACAGTCCATTCTCATTGTTAATTCAGATTAAATTCACTTGAAAGTGCTTGTAACTTCATTTACGACTTTGTATAAGTAAAAACTCATTTTATTTTCCATCAGCGATTTTTTATTAATAAACAATGGATTCATCTATGATTACAACTTTTTCAACTTTTGTTCTTCAAATCTCTCCAAAAAATATTGAATTTCATATTTTATTTTTATCGCGACAATATAGATTTGAAGTAATAAAAAAATGAATAAATGAATATACATGCATTTTATGTGAGTTAAATACAGAAAGATTTACGAAGCAGTTAAAACGAAATTTAAATACAACCCTATTGTATTCAAATTTCAAAAAAAGAGGCCAAATACAGCATAACAAAAAAAAAGCCTATTTGTAACCATAAACACCTGTCGTCCTATATACCCACGATTCCTAAGAACCCAATATTAACCCGAAAAGAATCAACTTCCTAAATCATCCAACATCCTCGAGAACGTCGTTGCTATATCCGATTGTTGGCGCTCGTATTTGCCGGGGCTATAGTCCCATCGCGTCGTCCAGTGGCAAACATAGTCAGGCCGCAAGCCCGCGAGGATTGCGCGCCGGCAGCGGAAACAAAGAGCCGGACCGAGGCTAAAATATGCGCGGATCCTAAGCCGGACTGCCGTGTTAATTTGCAACTGTCCAGCGTACTATACCCCCCCTTCGCCACCGTTGGTCCGGCCTCAAAAGCTCTTGCTCCTCGAAATCCAGCGGATACTCCAAATTTTCTCGAGGCAAACTGTTGCTGACCTTCGGCTAATATTTCTTCCGACCACAGTACCATAACGATTATTTTTTTTTTTTAATGTAGCGTAAATTTCAGAAGTTCATACTCGTGATTTGGTACACCGAAGTTAAAAATATGAACAATTGATTAATTTTGTCGATACAGGTTGAATAAAAAAGAAGTCAAAGTTGTACTATTCAAAATTCCCGACTGGAATTGCCAAACTGCCGCGTTAATTTGCAACTATTCGGCGTATTACGTCCAGCCTCGGGCGAGAGCGCTTGCCATTCGAAATCAAACGGCTGCTCGAAATTTCCATGCGGCAAACTGTTGCTGTCCTCAGTCTGATACTCCTGCGGCTGTGGGGGGGAGGATGCGCGTATTGCACGGTAGTCGTTGCTCGTAAGGTTTTACGTTTTTAACGCGATACTTGATGTACTTCTTTTTTTATTACATTAAAATTTTTTTTAACGAGAATAATATGTTTAGAGAGCAAAGCTTATTTTTGAAAGCAAACCTGTGAAATTAAGCGATTGTCACATTTAAATAATCATGAAATTTTAATCAGTCTGCTTCGGAGCTTCGTAAATCTACTGTATTATGATTTCATATCATTTACAAATGACCGTTTCGCTTGGCATAAGGCCTCGCTAAACAAACAGCGCTGACAATATCAATTACCAGAATAAAGCTCATTGCCAACAAACCCCCGTCCCCGTTAAAATCATGCAAAATTCATATCCGTGATTACATATAAATTAACCGTAATTAGTAGCGATCAATTAGAATTATTGATTAGGCGGACATCAAAATTATCCGGTTTACAATTAAATCAGCGAGAAAAACTTATCCAAAACGTAATTAACATTAAAAAAAATTATTTTTATTAAACTTTAGCGAAAAAGCTCGATTTATCGACGTCCATAACAATATACAATCTACCTTATTTATAAATTTTTTTTAAAAAAAAAAAAGGTCACGACGTTAGTCCGATACCATAACCCCATCCGGGCTAATAACTGACGTATTAACATTATCGAATTTAGCAGGCTCTCGGATCGGCTTACATATCGAATCCGCCGGCGGTCGTTAACGTAAGCCCGTTAATTGAAGAAAAGCTCTTCTGTGCACAGGCGCTGCCACTCAACTGCTGATACAACCGAACGCCACTCAGCCAACCTCTCTGCTCCCTCTCTCTATCGGTCTCGCTGTAAAGAACAAAAAAAAAGGACAGACTAAAGGGCCCCTGCAGCATCGCCGTGTCCATCAAAATCGAATCAGAGTCTCGGCAGAGGCCTCTGCGCCTTAACGAAATAACTTGCACGCTAAAATCATATGCGCCTCTCTGTGTACGCGCTCTTTTTATTTCACTCGTTTTTTTTTTGCTCGCCTGAACGCTGCTGGACCCTCTGTATCAAGGCCTGCAGTTGGCCCGATACCGAGAGACGCAGTGTCTCTCTCTCTCTCTCTCTCTCTCTCTCACCGGGAGCGCGCCGTTTCGGCAAACCAGATCAGCGCTGCAATTTCGGCCGCGGCGCGCCAAGACCACTTCGTTAGTTTGCGAAACGTGCAAATCGAATTTTTTCCGTTCGTGCGCCCGGGGCATCTGCCTCTCTCTCTCATACACCGACCCTCTCCTCTCTATACGTTCATATTTTTTTCGCCAGCCGGCTTTCTTGCCTGCAGTCCTTTTTCCCCCGCTTCCCTTCTCCCGCGGCCTGTCGCTCTATCGTCCGCGTCTCTCTCTCCCTCGAGAAAAGCGAATTTTCGGCCTCTCCCCCCGCTCGTGAAACCCCTTTCGCCTGAGCGACGCGAGCGGGAAATGCAATTTTTTGTTTTTCCCCGAACACAGAGCCGGACTCTCTATATGCTGCACATCTCCTTCCTCCTCCGCCCACTGTGCGCCTCCCTTTTGCCACAATGCGATTGACGTTTTGCTAGAGCCACAGAGCCTGTTCTGCTCCACGTGAGTTTGATGCGTCTCTCTCTCTCTCTCTCTCCACTACACGATCTGCGCTCGAGCGCTACCCGGATTTTTGTGTTTTCAAACTCGCACGCGCGCGCCCGTGTGTCTACTTCTCGCCGAGCTTTTTTCCGTTCGAGCTGTCTTGCGTTTTGTTTGTCATTTGCTTTATTTCGCTTTATTTTTACGAGAGTTCCCCACCCCCTGCCTCGCAACTTGAAGCGCGCCAATCAACTTTTTCATTCTTTTTTTTATCCTTCCTCCATCGCGATAAAGAACTTGATTTTACGTTTGAAATTTCCAAAGAGCAAGATTTTCGATGTTAAACAGCGACGATCTGCTTATTAAAAATTTCGCAATAACTCGATTAAACTTGAACGAGCGCCTCGTTCACAACGGCAGATCGAGAAAAATTAACGTTACGAGAGAGACGCGCGTCTTTCTCCTAACGAATGAAGCGAAAGAGAAGAAAAAAAGCATGAAGCGCGTCATGCTTCGTGAAAGAGAATCAAGGCCTCTCTCGTAATCGGATTCTGTCTCAGTACGACGAGAGCGGTTCTTTTAAAAAAGTTTAATGAAGGCAATCGTCTATGTTTGGATTGCCAATATTTAAAAAAAACTTGCCAAGAAGAAGAAGAAGTTTTAGACGTACCGGTCCGTCTCTCTCTCTCTCATTCGCATCCGTGAGAAGGAAAATACTTTGAAATAAGTAAAAGTTTACACGCAACTAACTTTTAAAAAAATATTCTTACCCGTAGCGTTGAGAGAGAGGTGCGCGCGAATAAATAAGGATTTGCCACCCTCCTTGTCACTCCGCTTTCTACGATTTTTTTTTTTTTTTTTTCATAATAATTAAGTACCGGCCGAACTTTTGATCTTCTTTAAATAAAGATATTTTCATTAAGTAATATTACTTATGCCGCGCCTTATTTTTTCTCTCTCTATTTTTCTTCCCGAAAGAACTTATAAAACGGGGAAAGGTGAAAATAAGGAAAAGTCCAAAGCGGCGCCGTGACACGCGCGCGCAAGGACGTTTTTATCGCGATAAATTTCCATCTGAATAAGCCCCGAGACTTTATTTATTGTGTATCAAACGCAGCGCGCAAGTTGGGCTTGTCAATCAAGCACGTCTACTCGAAATCCTCGTACTTACTCGTAATAACTCGATCCTCCCCAAGCCCCGGAAGACGTTTGCTCAAGAGGGGGATGCTATAGACAAGCCTACCATACGATTCCGAGAGGCAGGCAGCAACAGCGTCAAGCGTATTAATATTCCGGCTTCGACGGTCAATGAAGTCTGCGACTTTGATGCAAACCCATCATCTCCCGCCGTTACGGTAGTTTCTCTCACTCTGATTATGTGCAACGTGACACCGGTGGCGCGCACAGCACAAAGAGCGACTTGAAATTCGACGTACGTGATGCACCGACAAATAAAAGTTTCTCTCTCTCTCTCTCCGAGAGAGAGATATGTGCGAGCGCGATAAGTCCGCGTCACGTATATAAGCGCGAGAGCCAGCGAAAGTAGGAAAGACACGCGGGCGCTTTTCCAGCGGCGGCATTTTTAACGACAGTAATTGGGCTGAAAAGTTTTCGGGCATCTTGGATGAAACTTGACGGGGGGCAGGCGGGGGGGGGGATTTAATTACTGGCGACTTGGTTTATTTAATACGTTACAGTCGAGCGGGAAATTTGGGCTTGAGCGACGGTCGGGGGGCCTGTCTAATTGAGTTCAAGAAGAAACATTTTTGGAAGGCTGGAAAATTTATTTTTGAGATCGCATTAACGTCTCTCTTTTCTAACTGCTACGATGTTCGTTATACAACTTGGCCACCAATTTCTTCTTTTCGCTCCTTTTGTTGTTTCAATACGTAATTCAATATTTAATACTTTACGTCCGAGAGCACACTCTTTAAGCCCGTATTTCTCGCGTTGCTTGTTGATAAAACTCAATAACCACAAAGCAAGCCGCAATTTTTCCGGAGCCCTCACGTTTACCAGCTGTATATTACACTATAGCGCAGTAGTAACGAGCGGTGAAAAGCAGGGCCTGGCAAGTAACGGATAGCCGGTGAAAATCTCGCCTGGCTCGTCGCCAACTCGTCGGCGTCAACCATCCGACCCTTGCGCCTCCAACTGTATATGCACAAGAGTCTCGTTTACGTCGAGAGAGTGGGTGGTTCAAAGTGGGGAGAGGAGGTAGGGGCAAAGCCGCGCCGTGAGCGCCTGGCTGAAACTAGGTCAAAGTACGGGCGTTAGGGCGCCGCCGCTGCTGCGATTGTTTTTTCGAGAAGGTATAAACGCCGCTGTGTCGCCTGGTTTATAGTTGGACAAAGTTATCCATGGAGTTTGGCGCTCGAGCTGTGAATGCGCTTTAATTCGTAGGCCCCTTCCCCCCAAAAAAACCGCGTGACATTAACTTATTATCGCAATTTATTTACCGCGGTTTGGTTATATTTTTCAAATTCCCACAATATTCCAGCGTGAGATCACGTCAGTGCGTACACCCCGACCAAATAAAGTAACCTTGCCTGATTAAAACCGAAACAAACAGCCTTATCCCACCCCGGTGATTAATTTAACACCAGCACTCAAGCTACTTAATAGCCCAGGCTCGTATATCCAGCGGAGTCGTAGACCCGCGCGCTTGTAACATCAGCTCCGTCAGACACGCGTCTACTTTAAAGCCAGCCACATCGCCTGGGAAGAAAAAAGAGTTGCACTTTCTCCTGGGAAAATCTCTCGCACGCGTGCCAAATTTAACATCTAACCGCCTTGATTCTCATTTAGCCCGATGAAGCGTGGAATGTTGGCGAGCTATATACACACGCCGTATGCTTGGAGCATCGTAAAATCCCCTTTCGCCTAACACCCCTACCAATTAAGGCTCTATACGCCGACATGCGCGTCCGATCATCGTTGCCTGGACACGCACAATCCACGGATGCTTTTCGGATTTTATTACCCACATCCTGCTACAGCGACGTGTTGCACTGGTCGCTTTACACGCGCGCTCGCAGCAACAAAAATTCACCATTTTTTTTTTTTTCGTTTGAGCGGTTTAAAATTTAGCCATACGTTCCTCGTGTATAATCTCGTTGAATACATTAAAACTAGAACGAACCTACATTTTTTTTTTCATTTGGACATACACGTATGTCTGTAGTTTGTGTATCTGGCTAATTCACAAAAGATTTTCTTAATAAAGCCGTATTGGATTATAGAAAATTCTAAAAGCGCCGGGGTGTACATAGGCATCCCGCAATTGCAGCCGCTCCGCGTGTGTCATTGCGCGAGTATAGAGCGCAAACGAACTAAATTTCATTCGCGGATTTATGCAATACATGATAGCTTTCAAAATTTTAGCCCTCTCCCCCCTCCCCCTCCAGACACAGTCCAACCAACGAAACTCAATCCATCGGTAATTAGATAACGTGTCCAAACTAACAAGCCCCCCACCCCACCCCTCAAAACATATCGTCGACCGTAAATTCAGCTTCGTTTTAATTTAGAAACGGAATTACGCTTAATGTATTTCCACGCCTATACGCAGCACAGTCCATTATCAATCGTAAGCCCAAAACGCGGCAGTATACGTAAATCGTTCGTTCCCGCGGCAAAGCCCTCTATGCCCATCAAAAGACAAAACGAGGGCATCCTTAAAAAGCGATTCTCACCGGAAAAACATCGCAAGAGCCCCGCGCGCAAACGTAGGCTAAGCGCATAAAGACAAACGCACACCCCTTCTATCTGTAGCCAAGGCTCTCTCTTTCTCTCTCTTCGCTTTGACTGAATTACGCGCGCAGTCCGAATGCCCCTGTGTGCCGCGTCTCTCTCTCTCTCTCTCTCTCTCTCTCTCTCTCTCTCTCTCTCTCTCTCTCTCTCTCTGTCGCTCGGCAAAGATAATTGCGCGCCGCTGATTGCGCGCAAACGCACGTGTGCGTGCCGGCGCAGTGTAACCGACTAATTGGAATTTCGACGCTATTTCCCTCTGTGCAACTCTCCCTATAACGCACAGCCCCTCCTCCCTCAGGCATCTCTCTCTCTCTCTATTTGCGCGGGCGCTTGGAAAAGGCCTCGGGCCGCGCATGCTTCGATGATTCTTATGAGCACTACTCGCTTATCAACCGGATACGCAAGTGCATATCGATACGCCCCCTCCTCCCGCTCGGTCACCCCCAAAGCGACTACCCTCAAGTCATCAGTAATTACTGGTATAATCGATCGTGAAATCGCTCTTGCGCGATGACGGATTCTCGGATAAGTTCGGGCTATCTCGACACCTGGTTACGTTTCCTTCTTCTTTTTTATCGCCGCGACTGTCAAGAGTAAGGAGACTCGATTGGACACTTAACCTGGGAATTCCGGGGTGGACTTGGTGCTATTCGAGTCTTCGAATTCCGCCACGTCAATCCCGTACAAGACCGGTTTCGTACAAACTCGCCTAAGACTAAGCAGGCGCCAATGAGGTAAATACACCTAGAGCCGAGAGAGAGAGAGAGAGAAAGTGGGAATCGCGCGATTTATTATCGCGCCGTTGCAATTTACATCGAGCTTTTTATTGGCGCGAACGCGGGCCCTCCTCCTCCGGATTCTACAGCCTTTCAATTACAACCTGCCACGGTGGTTTCGAGTAATTTTGTTGGTTTTTTACTCTGCCTCAAGCTTGTTAGAAAATCGCTCGTTCTGTCGGGGATAATACCGCCTCTCGGATTTTGTTTCCTTCCCTAATAAATCCGATAATTATTTTTCCCTCGATTTTACAATCTACGCTTCTTTTTTGCTCTCAAGATGCACGCGTATATAGCTATAAAATTTAATCAGTATATTACGCGTAACGACGCCATTTGCCGGGTATAGGGAGGAAAAAGTTCTTGTAACTTATTTGATACGTGGAGTGTGTCGTGCGGCACTAAATGACTCATTAAAATTTTAAACACCTGACCGTCTACGTTACGGTGTAAAACCGAAAAGTTCATTATTTCAACTTATAATCACGACACTTTCTCCTTCATCAGTGTCGAATTTCCTTTTACATTAATAACTCACATAAATTAATAACACCAATTCCACGTGTGTCCCCCTTGAAGAAAAAACACAAATTTCCTATTCCCCCCTTCGTCGTTCTAGTCCCAACAACGTTTATGTAAAACATACTCGCGAAGCTTCGAGAACTCGACGTGGCCTTAAGATCCATAAAAACGATTGCAACGCTGGTAGGGTAGAAGAAGCTAGCGGGGGAGAATTAATCGCGCGTGTGGTTCTTCTGGGACTAAATTTTCACGAGGAGAGCAATTTCCGCGAGATACGCTCATTTAGCGCGTAGGCGAGAGAGCGCGTGTAATGCGGTCGTCGAGTGGATTCTCCACGAGCCTTTGCCGCTCGACTTTGAATCGAGTACGACACCGGCAAGCGTTAAGTGCCGAGAATCGACCCTCTTACTCTGCCGTCGAGCGACACACCTTCGACTTTGCATCTCGAGGTGTAAATTGCTACGACGGGCGGGGCACGGAGGGACGGTTTTTTAGCTCTTCGACGTTTTTTTCCTTTTTCATGCATCTTCAATTTCTCTTTCGATTTTTAAGACCAGTGAAAATAAACGTGTTCCTCCTACGCCTCTTCGTTATGCGCTAAACAAGGTGAGAAAACGAAACTTTGCCGAACGCTTTCACCTTAATTAAGACACCAATACACTTACGTGCTTTTCGTTTGAAATTCCTTTTAAAGTATAAGACCGAAGAAAATAAGGGGGAGGTAGAGAAAAAAACCTTAGGTAGGTACTCTTTATCTCCCTCGCTAAACCTACTGAATAGAAGTTGAGCAACTTTGGTGCTCAATGTATTCAAGAGAGAGATAGGGAGCCGAGATTCAAAAGTAAAAAACCACCGTGGGGGCAAGCTCACGAAGCGTAAACGACTCCCTTTTTTTACTCTCCTCGTGACTGTCGAAGCTACTCGAACAAGCACCGGAAAACAATAAAGACAGCTCCGGCGTAGGAGAGGCAAGGGAACAGACTCTTTTCTCGTCTCTCGACTCCTCCGCTCGCTGCATCATGCATGAAATGCTCGAACGCTCGACTGGCGACACCACCACCGATACACCGACCACCCCCTCGACAAACGAGCTGTGAAGACAAACGGCACGTATCCATTAGGTCATCTTGCCAGATTTTCTCTCGCTTCTGTACGAATGAGAATTTTTCTTGGCTTTTGTTTCACTTGAATTGAACGAGAGAAGCTTTAGACAAAAAGAAAAACCTGTCGTTGTAGTCTGCTTTGCCAAGCGTGAGGTAGTTTCGATTTGCAATTCACTGCAATTCAAAATGGCGAGCGAGCGCTAAGGCTACATTTTTTATTAAGCAGTTGGGGGTAGAGATAATGCAAGCTGTTTAAAAATCCATAATACAGCAGCACGAGGACAAATCCAGCAGGAACGAGAGAGGGAAGCATCTCTCATGCTGCTGTGCGGAGTCGGTCGTAATTCTCGAGCAACCGATTCGGCGCTTTGCAGCGCGGTAGGCTACGGCAGAGAGGAGAATCCGATTAACAGATCCCCAAACGCAGAGGGATTTTCGATTCTCGTTACGGGAACAATCAAAACACGGCGCTTTTGTCAAGGCGCCCGCGCACGGGGGAGGGGTCCTTGTCTTTGCCCGCGACTACAGAGAGAGAGAGAGAGAGAGCGCCATCTACATAACGGGGAATCCCCGGCGCATCCGTTTCTCTCTAAGATACGACACTTCCGCCTCGTTCGACACGCGCAGAGGCGAATTCTCGGCGCAGGCGTAATCATAAGACACGCGCTCTCTCTCTCTCTCTCTCTCTCTCTCTCTCTCGCTGGGACAAAGAAGCGGCTCTAATGTGCTTAGCGTAATACCCCAGAGCTGCGGCGACAGCGCCACCTGTATCTCCTCTCGACCCTCCCTCTGTCTCGGGGTCTCCCCTAATACTTGCCGGCGCTTTGCCTCGCTGCCGAATTAATAATCACCGCTTACGCCAGTCGAGTACGAGAGCTGCTGCTGCTGCTGCTGCAGTGGAGGTTCTTACTGATCTGTGCTACCGTCTTGCTTCCGCTACTAAGCGCTCGCTCGCTCGCGCGCGCGCGCCCCCTACCTCTTCGGAAAATAACTTAGGCGACTTAGATGCAGCGTGCGCGCGCGCGCTATCTTCCAGCTCTTGCATGAGTTTACGGGCTTTGTGTTGTGGAAATATTGATAATACGATCGACTCTGCTGCGCGTCGTTTGAAATAAATGGAATTAATGTGTAAAAGCGAGCAAGAGAGAGAGAAGAGCGAAAGCGCAGCTTTTGATCTATTAACGACGGGGGCGATTTTAAATTTCTTGAAAGCTCCGAGTTCAAGTCGGATGAAAAATTGAGCTAACCCCCCTACCGAAAGAACATTTGTTGGTACTTGGCCTGTCGGCTTTTAACTAATATTCGAGCATACGCTCGGCCGAGTGTGCACAAACGTAAATTCGACGGCTTTATTTCGATGCTGCAGGCATAATTCCAACGCGCTGCGTTGCCAGGATATGTGTGTGTATCGTTGAAAATTGGTTTTTCGAGGGCACACGCGCGTGGCCTGTCGCGCACTTCCAGCTTTTTCGGCAATGCTATATAATCCCCCTCCTTCCTTCTAGTTGCAAGCTTGGCGGGGGCTCGAGCGTCGAAATTCACCGAGAGCCGGATTACGAATCGGCGCGTTTGCGCAGACTCGTGCGCGCAGAATGGATTGCATAATTCACATTAAATCCTACAAATTACCCAGAGAGAGTGAGAGAGAGCTAGCGAAAATCTCGGCATCTCTCTTGTGTGTGCTCTCTCACGATGGGGTCATTAAGTATGCCATCCGGACTATAAGAGCACGTTTATAAGCGAGGAAGGGGAGAGGGAATGGTAATTATTGAAAATTTCGAGGGAGAAATTTTGGGGATAGGCCGGCGTGAGAAAGGGAAAAAGAGGAGTGTACGCTGGGGGGTGGTGGGGTGGAGAGAGGGAGCCGGTGTGTAGTGGATTTTCTTGCTATGAACAGTGGCAATAATGATATCCGATCGGCCGTGAGAATTATGCACGGGGACGCGGCTCTTAATGAAATGCGTCCTGCAGCGTGGAAAATTCGTGGGATTGGGCAGTGGAGAGGTGAGAGGGGTGGCGAGGCAGAGCAAATAACTCGCTGCTGCGCTTAAGCCGCAAATTATTATTGTTTATTGCCGCTGAATGGCTGTTGATTGTTGCAGCTCGAGTTTTGATGCGATCGAAGAGATAAAGATTATGTTACTTTTGTTTCGCTGACGCTCTCATCTATCTCTCTCTCTCTTTCGGCCTGTACCTGAAATTAGATATTTAATTTTCGTTATATTTCTCGTGTATAACAGCGAGGATTAATCCCTTGTTATTGCCAATGAACCAAATTTATGCTCATAGCTTCTTTTTTTCTTTTCAATTTGTCGGATCGAAGAAATATTGTTCGTATCCAGAGCTCTTTGCCACGTTCTACGATCTAACGATTCGTTGACAATTAAGATTCTTTCAATCACCCCCATTCTCCAAACGCAACCCTAACACCCTGTATACAAAAAGCTCAAGGTCTCCGTACAACTCCTTATAGTGCCAACTCTCCAAACCCATCCTACCCTTTTCACAGCTCGCTCGTTTCGAGCCACCTTTTATCATCCAGCGCCGCAGTTGTTATTTTCCTGCAGCATTGTCGCAGCCCGCGCAGTCAGTTAAAACGCCATTTATAATTCACGGCACGCCGAGATAACCATCGGCGCAGCATCAGTTATATACATCTGTCGTCTCTTCGCTTCCTCCCACTCCTTCATTTCCACCTCGTGCCAAACAAAAGCCAAACGTTATAACGTCCGGCATATCGCAGTCCTTAAAGTGCGTAGCAAAATAGGGGGTGAGTGCTCATTAATTAAAAGAGCCGCATCTCCAAGGATAGGCAAGTGGCGTTATAAACACGAGGCTGCTCATCCATCCGAGATCCTACGAGAGAGTCAGGGCTTTCCTTTCGTCCGGGAGGAGGCGCGCTAATTGAATACCTAATTAATGACGTCCGACGGAATTCGCAACTCTCGAGTGGCGATGGTGTCGGGGGGAGGTCCACCGGTCCGTTTTATAAACGTCATCTCTCGCGACACTGAGAGTATATACCGTGAGAGAGAGAGAGGGAAGGTTCTCCTGCCGCTCTGTTGTCCGTCTTTTGTGTGCAGCGTGTCCGCGCGAGCGTTCTCGTTTTCTTCCGGGCGGACCATTGAGATAGAGGATGAGGGGGTGAAGGCACACCTTCCCGGCGTATAGCTGGCGCATTAAGCGCGGTTCAGCGCTTTAATTAGTTTTGCGAGCGAGCGGCTTGTCGTCGTAGTCGCTGACGCTCTCGCGCGCTAGTTGGTAATTGGATAGTTTCCGCGTGTCCTCCTCCTACTCCTCTTTTGGCCTCTTCCACCTGGGCTTTTGCGAGAGAGAGGGAGAGAGCACTCGGCCCTCGCGTCTTCCCAGGTAGCGATTCTCCTGCTCTTTCTCTCTGATTCGCCGGAACAATGAGACGACGAGGGGAGAGCCTCTCGATTTTACCCTCGCGACGTTTCTGCCACTCTCTCTCTCTGTTGGGACTGTTGCGGCTACGAGAGGTGGCCTGGTCTGAAACGGTATGACGTTTAGGATTTTATTTGGCCATTGTTCTATACCTCCGGGGGCTCTTTTATTAATGTTAGCTCACTTTGGGTTTGTGTGCTCGTGAGATTTGTTAATTAATTAATTAAGTAATTGATTAATTTAAAACTTGAGAATTTCGAGTTTCGAAAACGATGGAATCCCCTGATTTATGCGTCCTTTAAATTCCTTACTCCTTGGCGATTTTAAATAAAAGTGTTATTTCAACGTTTACTCGTTGAAACAATTTTCTGATGAGGATTATTCGGCAAAATCCACTGACAAGAGATGAATCTTTTTGGAATAATTAGAAGTACTAATTACCTGGAGGGGCATGCTTGGATACGAGAGGTATAACGTTGTCTTCTCGTTTGGCGGTTGGATAAATCTAAATTTTAATTTGAGATAACAGGCCGTGCGCGCGCGCGGATGGTCATTGTAAAACTTGCGCCGGTGAAAAACGAACTCGCTTCGTGTTTTATCAATATTAAAATGAAAGAAGGAACTTAATTATTTGGTTAAAAGCGAGGAGGAAATTTAATTAAATTCATAATGACGTGTGTGTGTGGGGGTGAAGTTCCTTTTTTTCCCGCCGGCGACGCTATTGTAATATTTTCATTCGGGAATTTTGTCGAAAAATTAGGGAAAAGCAGAATAAAGAAATCCGTGTTTTTTTTCTCTACTCCCCCTTTTTCCTCCGTCGGCTAGTAATTATTCTCTGTTAAGTAAATGATTGGTCTTTTCATTAGTTACACAACCATTTAAAAAGTCTTTTTCCACTTTCTAACTCTTTAATTAAAAGTTGCGGCTTTGTCTTTCCATTGTGTCCTTAACTGAATTTCAAATGTTAATCTTAACGACGTCATGGGAATATGACAACGTGTCTTATGTAAGTTCCTTAACGTTCGATTACACTGTGTACATATACACCGGCTCTCAGTGTGTGTGTATTGAAGTTACGATGAATAAATGTTGAATTACATATCCTTACACATGTCGTTCGGTTAGCGAATTGATTTTCCCAACAAGCACGTCAATTAAATCTATCCACTGCAGACACCCGGTGTTTGCACAATAACAATTTCAGCGCTTTTAATCTTATTTTTATGCAAATCAGACCTTACCCAACAATTTGCTTCGAACAATCGAATTTTTGTTTGGTTCACCTATAACAATCTATTTACTCGGATTATATCACTGCGAACTTAACGCCAATGCCGATTGTTTAGTTAAGCCTCGAAGTAAACTCGTAAAAAAAAAGAAGACGAAAAATAAGTGATAAATTGGTATTCCATTACGAACTGTTAACAGCAGAAAGTTCAAAACTCGAATCTGGCGGGGGCGCAAGTTACACGCAGCCCTAAATATACAACTCCCGTGAGGCGTAGCCAGCTATATACGCAATTCGATGTTTACAGCTCGGGCTCCGTAGCCAACTCCTGTAACTGTTTTCGCGCAAACTGGTAACTAGTTTTCCTACGCTTTTCCCCCCTACCCTCTGTCTGTCTTTCTCTTCTCGGACTGGCTTGCTTACCCCCAGAGCATCCCTTTCTCCTTTAGCAAACAGCAATTACTAATATTCGCACTTCCGTCGTATTCTCGGCGTTTCTCGTTGTCGGAATCGGCTAACTAATAGATTTTCGGACTTTACTCCTATTCCTCCTTTACAACCTTTCTATCTTTCT
Organism: Anagyrus pseudococci; assembly: GCA_030522585.1. Taxonomy (NCBI): domain Eukaryota; kingdom Metazoa; phylum Arthropoda; class Insecta; order Hymenoptera; family Encyrtidae; genus Anagyrus; species Anagyrus pseudococci. Next base: position 94,101 of record JAPYYQ010000219.1, read on the forward strand.
CTCTTGAAATGTTAAATTATCCTTTAATTTTCATTTTTCTCTCTCGTAAGGTTAGCGATTTAAACCTTTCCGATACGCGATTAATGATATTTTATTACTCGTGAAATTCTACGAGATCATTATTTGTTTTGTCAGCGTCAAATTCGGCGACGGCTTTATTAAATATATATCTAGAGGCTCTCGTTTATTCCGGTTATATTTGATGAATTTTTAATTATTTACTCGCTTGATAATGTCGATAGAAGTATCGCTATATTGCAAAAGTGCAAAAAAAAAGAAGAAAAAATTAATAAATGTTAAACGAACATATTCGACAGTATGTTCGCATAATTTTTAATCTTCGCTCTTCCGCTTTCTCATTGTTTTCTCGCCTGTCTGAAAAGGAAATTTTACATATTTAACCGGCAACTTCAATATCTTACTCTTAAATTTTCCCACCTTTTTTTTCTTGCCTTTTTTTTCGTTCTTTTACCGTTGACCGAATTCAATTTCTTCTTCGCGTTTCTCCGCCCCCCTCACCCCGTAATTTCTTTCTCTTTTCACTCGAACTGCAAATGAATCATTCTCTCTCTTTCTGTTTCTTTATTTTCTTCCATTTTTTTCCCGCCCCCTCCCCCTAAGTCTTTTTTTCTACGAATAATGATCAAGCAAGATTCGACTTTTTTCTTCTTCTCTTCAGGTGTTTTTATAACTTTTAACTTATTCCGCGACGCTCCCTGTTACTCTCTCTCTCTCTTTCTCGCTCTCTTTTAAATTGTAGGACTTCCTTTTCTAATGGAATCCTTCAAAGTTTAATGTGACATTGCGTAATTTTTTCCTCCTCTCCTTGCGATTTCCTTATTCTTCATGAATGACGGGGGAACATTGTACGGAAATTACAGGAAACTATGTTAACTGTAAGTCCGTTCGCTTCTCCATTGAAAGAAATTAATAGCTTTTGACGTAAAATTCTCTATTATTTCAAGGAAAAATTATTAATAACCCCAGAGTCGACTTTCCAATAACGATTATGAGAAATGCCCTGTCTAGCATAAACCCCGCGTGTTTTCTTCATGAAAATTAATTCGTCCCTGCGGCCCTAATTAGTCCAAAAAAAAAAAAGTAAAACATACCCTATACTTAATTCTCAAAACTGTCGTAGCGTTATATTAAGCCGCCTCAAGCGGAGGCGAAGAAAGGCGGTATAAAAAAAAAATACAGAAGAACGAAGGGTGCTGGTGGTGGCTCTGGGCAAAAAGTGAGCTTGTATATCCGTAAACCGAGCAACAGGTACAAGAGAGAGAAGAGAGTCTTGGCAGCGGGCCAGTCGTTGTCGCAGCCGGGGCGCCGCCATCTGCTCCTACTACCGAACCATTATGCATAATTGCCCGGCAAGCACGAGCCAGCCCTGACCGCGTAGCAGCAGCAGTAGCAGCAGTGCGCGCCTTGGTTCTCTAATTATTTGTTCCTCACCTGCCACCAACACCTCTCTCTCTCCGCACGACCTCCTCGTCCAATGACCGGATAGATTAACGAGGTTTTTGTTCGCGAGCCCCTTGCCTGGCTTTGGCACAAGAGACGCTGAGTGGGAAAGCCGGTTGACAAGCTTAGCCCCCCGTGCTCTCTCTCTCTCCAGGAGAATGGCAACTTTGCCTGAAAAGCTGTTTGTAAAGCAATATGCATTTAACCAATTTGCAGCGTTAACTAGTTGATTATCCATTACTTATATTGACTTATTTGTTTTTTTTTCTTTTGCAAATCGTTGAAACCCATAATCGCTTTGTTTTTTTTTCTTCTTCGTAGGTACTGATAAGTGAATTTCGCGAAAACTGCGAAAGAGAAAGAAAGAAAAACAGAACGAAAGCGCATGTAAATGTAATTGTCGGAGCGTCAAGCGAAAATCAAGATTATTCATAGCGACGAAAGAACGACCAAGAGTATTCGTCGCCGGCTCCCCGCGGACTTTCGAGCTTTCTCTCTCTTTCTCTGGCGCGCGCAAAAATAATTTCATCAGCGATGTAAAACACGCGGGGCCCCGTAGCGGGACGTCGTTAAAGCCCCATTTCCATTCATTACGCTGCTTCTCTTTTCTCCCGTAGACCGCCTGGACTTGAAATCGCTTCACAAGTGCTTAACCTCCCCTCCCTCCCCCCACCTTCTTCTTCTGTAGAGCGCGCGAGCGTTTCCTCCTCTTTTCAGATCAAATCGAATCATCTGCCCGAAATCGTGTCTACAGCCTCTCTCTCTTTCTTTCTCTCTCTCTCTCTCTTGCTCGTGCTTCGAAATTTTATGCAAATTGAAAGAAAATGCCCTTCCACCCCTCTCCTGTCACCCCCTGCACCTCGAGCCCATTAGACTTGCCTCGTCTTCCGACTCTGTTTTCTCCGGCCGCCAAATCCGTCGCGAATTTCTTCCCGCGCGACTGAAACCACACCAAGCTTCATAGCCCCGGCTTTTTCTAAGCCCTTTCACAGCGACGTTTTCCCTGATCACCAATTTTTATTTTTATTTTTTTTTTCTTCCGCTGCTCCCATACAAACGCTCGTTATGCGCGACTGTTCGAACCCTCGCTGTGTGCCCTCTGCTGCTGCTACCTTCGACCGCAGTGATTCTGTTTGCGGATATAAACGACACGCTCGGGTAACCCACCTTCCGAAACGCTCCCTCACAAAAAAAAAAAAAGAAAAGTAAGCATCTGACTTTTATCTTACCTGATAAATTTCAATTGACGATAATCGCTCGATAAATAAAATAACCATCATAGCGTGTATTAAAAAGAAAAGAAATGTCTCAACGATCGATGCGCCTCACGTTATATCTCCAGCACTTCCGCGTTACCGATACGATAATCAGCGGCTGGTGTAGCCGGAGGAGGAGGGGCTGAATGGACGAGAGGCCGCGTCAAGTCAGTGCGAAATTCCATAATGATGGTCGACTTGATCGATGCCAGCGGCACCCAACGTCGGCCCTTTTGGCTAAATCGACAAGCCACGCCCCTCCCCCCTCTCTCTACCGTTGAACGTTAGCATCTCTCTCTCTCTCTCTCTTACTCTCGCGCACCTTTCGCTAGCCGTCAATGAGGATCCGAGAGAGAGCTGGCAGTCGGGAATTGCTAGTTAATTGCACGCTCGCCCAGCGTCTGTTTATGGGGCAATGGAGCTGTCAGGTATTTCCGCAAAGCCGAAACGCCTGGCAAGCGGAGACAAGCCTGAGAGACCCAAGCTGCCGCTGCTGTTACCGCTGAGAGAGACGACGCCGAGCGTCGAGGGTGTCGAGTTAGCCCGCGTCCCGGGAATCTCTCTCTCTCTCTCTCTCTCTCTCTCTCTCTCTCTCGAGCCTCTCCACCCACCCCCCTCCCCCCACGTCAGTCGGCGAAAACAAATGGCCGTCGGCGGGTTAAGGGAGCAAGATAAATCGCGGCAAAGTGAGGTGCAACCGAAGAAATGATAACGGCTATTAGTCATAGCTTGTATTCTGCCTTCCAGACTCTTGTACTCCGGGACAGTCTTTTTTTCGTTTCGTTTTTTCTTGATGTTGAATTTTTATTTATTTATTTATTCATTTTTAATTGACTCTGAAAGCGAAAAGGGTAAACTGGGGAATAAGAAAATGGACTAGATTACGTACAAAAGAGTGGACGTAGGGAGAAGAGCTAGATAGGCCGGCGCAAAAATTGAAGCTTGACAAGAGAGAAGGCGGGCAAAGGGGGGCGGCGCACGGCTAACGGTAAAGTTGCAATCTGTTTCCGATGGCTTCTCCGGCTATAGCCCCGTTGCGGTTAGCACTTTACAGTTCCGATCCCTCCGTTCCTCCCCCGGTCCAACGAATCCCATTGTCGTTATTTCTCCTGCTTTCGATTAAGTGTTGAGCTTGCCGAAACTCTCTCTCTCTCGTTCCTCTCTCGCACTGACCTATCAACGTCAGGACAATCTCGTCCGTCCCAGGCTGACCAGCGAAGGTATTAACCAAATTCAGCGTTTGGCTTTGGCTGTATGGTAATGCCCTTTTCCACTGCCCTGTCAATCAGGTTGGAAATTTCGTTGGAAATTTGAAAAGGAGTTGGCTGTTTAAACCACGTCGATTCGAAAGAAAATTCTAATTTGCGCGCGTGTGTGTTTTTCTTAATTGGTCAATTGAATTTTGGTACATAGATGTTGTACTTGATTGTCTTACAGACCATAATTGGCCGAAGAGAGTTGGGCTTAGGGGCTTGTGAAACTTTGTAAAGATTTCGCTACAATTTGCCTAATTGTTTTCGCTTATATTTGAATGTTAATTTTAGTAATGTAGTGTAAGATATTTCAATGTCTTCGGCTCAATTAATACTTGTTATTTAGTACGTACAGCAATCATATTGCAATTTAGCTAATGGTCCTTCTTAAGAAATTATGCCAGAATAATTATCGTGCCCCGTGGCTTAAACGGACATCTGGCTGGCGTTTAAGTACACCTACTTTCCGTAGAATATCAATTTAGTGAAATCAGGGAGCAAATAGTTTTCAGACTTGCTTTTTCTCCATTATTATTCCACAAATAGTAGAAGAGGAAAAAAAATTGATTTACATTGTAGATTCAAGGAGATTGAGTTAATAAACATACAATTTTACAATAATCCCGCCGGTTGAGAAACAAAGTTAAAATTTTCCCAAAGTATTTTGAAAAACCAACGAACGAGCTTATTTCGCGCCAAGAGAATCCCAAAAGTTCAACTATAAACCCACGACCCAAAATATTTCGAATATCTCGATCGAACCGTCCTCACATCTTTCTCTCTTCCCCTGTCCTCCTGTTCCTCGTCATTCCTCTACAATAAACGAAAGCCGTCGTCTATTATTTTACCCGAAGAAAAATAGTTCCGCGTTGGCGCAATACGTGTTGAAAGGGGGGGAGACCAGGTGAAAACATGGATGATTATGTGAGCATGTCGCCTGCGTCGTATCGTATTTTTACGGGCCGCGGAAAACTTGCTGGCGTGTTATGAATTCGAGGACGACGCTTTTTATCCCGGCATATACGCGCAAGCGCAAGCGAGCCTCCCCCCACCCCTTCACAAGCTTTATGACACGCGATATCCTTCGTCCGAAATATCTTCTCGGGTGGCGGCTCTCTCTTTCTCTCGCGTTCCTTTTCGTTGCGTTTCACCTGCTGTCGTCGACCCGCTTGCGACCTTTTTCACTTGTTCCTGTGTGCTTTTGCACCTTGTTTTCCTTCTTCCTCTTTCCTTTTTTTTTCTTTTCCGTTGGCTCGCCGGGTCTTTCTAAAGATACAGGATTTACGAGTATATAAGCAGACTCCTGGGAATGAAAACCTGGTGAAAAGAGTTTTCTACGGTCCGGAGGTCTTAACTGGTTAGTCCGGTTTCCTAATTCACGTTCATTTTTTTTTTTTTTAATGTCTTTTGCTTCATTATCAAAGTAATTGATATCTTGGCTTTTTAATTACCGTAATGTCATTGATGAGTGATGGTTAAACACACGTTACACTGGTGTAAGGGGAACATGTTAATTTTGTATTCGATCAAAAATGTATAATTTATTCTGTTATACAATGACTGTAATCCTTTTATTTTTACCCAAACAAAAAAGGGTATTTCGGGCTTAATTTACATACGCTTTTGTGACAAACCTCAAATTTCATATCAAAACCGCCCGACGTAAATCATCCGAATTACAATTTTTCATTTTCGAAGGCCCATATTAAATTGCGCGTCTCGCACATGACGTTTTCGCGAGTGAAATAAAAAAAAAAAAGAACGAAAGAAAAAGAAGAAAAAAAGAAGTTCCGGGCAGATGTGCTTGATTTTAGTCGTACGACAGGCGCAAGCAGAGAGAGAGAGAGAGAGAGAGAGAGAGAGAGAGACGGGGACAGATCTAGGGAGATAAAAGGAGATAATGAGGGAGGAAGGAAAGAAAGGTCTGGGTCGTGTTACCGGTTATATGCGCCGCGCCCGTGTTTACTCGGGACCGCGAGATGAAAAAGTGCGAGAGAGAGAGAGAGAGAGAAAGGGAGGGGGAAATGGGAGAGAACGAGTGAAGGTGGACTGTGGAAAGGCCGGGATTATGCGGTGGTGGAGTGGGTGGTGCTGCTGGAGAGAGAGGAGGAGGTGAGCGGTAAAGAAAGGACTTTTTCCACGGCTGGAAAATTCTGGGGCGAATGGGGGGAGGAGGTATTTATTGCAACGCACGCGCGTGACGAGCTTTCGAAGCTCGGAGTCATAAAACGCGATTCGTTTCTCCCTTCCCTCCTTCCTTTTTTTTTGTTTGTTTCATTCAACCTCCACCTCTCTTTCCCTTTTGCAGCTGCGGAAAATCGCGCTGGGTAAATAAGATTTTTTCGCGCTCTCGAACGCTCTTGTGCCCCCACCTACTCTTGCTCACTTTAGCGCAAGCTCGTAGCTTTGTATAGATATACCCTCCCTCTAAGCATTATATGAAAATGTTTTATAATAATCTCTCTTTTTCACTCCCAACTACTATTCTCCCTCTCTCTCTCTCTCGGGAACATTAAATGGTTATATTCCGCGTAGAGTCGCGCAGGCCCGGGGTGTGATTTACGTTTCTGCGCCGGCTAAAAGGTAAAATACTAACTTTTAATGAAGTTTTCTTCCTCTCTCTATGGCCAAACAGGCGGGGTGGACTCGTTGCGTTGAATGCCCGTGTTTTTTAATTACAGCGATGTTTCATCGAAAATTTCGCGCATCCCCCTATCTTGCCTGCGCGCAAGCTCGATTAATACTCCACGTCATTAAACCGGCTATTTTCAGTCTGTGACTATTTCGTTTTTCCGCCACGATTTTATCTCCGCAACTTTGGGAAGGTAAGTACATAAAGTTTGACAAAGGACGCCCAATTTTTATTTCGACCGATACCCCTGCCAAAAAACAAAAGAAAGACCCGTGAGTTTTGCATAACCACGCCCGATACAATAAATAATTCACCGGTTTTCCCAGATACTCTTCCGCAACGACTTGTCCTTGTAAATTCTTAAAAGCCACAAAACTTTGCGGCCAGCCGGAAGATGGCAAAGTGAGGGGTAAATAATGCAAGCGATGCCAGCATAGCGCTGCCGATACTTCATCCGAACTTCCTCGTAACCGTTAAGTATATCTTTGTTATCCCCAATCGCTGGAAGCTCCTCTCCTTTTATCACCGGAAATGTAAAAAAAATCTCTTCCGTCGTGTTATTAAAAAAAAAAACGCAATCCCCGTATGTGTGGCACTGCACACAGACACGCTCGACTTGGCAAAACGCAGCTCTTCTCTTCTCGTCCGCGAAGCATCTGTTTTACTCTCGGCTCACGTACACTTTTCACGCGGGGCACCGTTGTTGTTCCTCGATCCCCCCCTCCCTCCTCTTTTATTTTTCTCCATTCTGCCTCTCGGCCTCTATCTTTTCACGCGAGCATTTGTTTTTCTTTGTATTGCCAACGGGATACCATGCATGTATTCGTTCGAACGCGCAAATATAATTGTATAGAGAAAGAGAGAGACAGAGAGAAGGTTTACGTGCCGTGGGTGTGTTGCTGTGAAATATTTTTGTGGTCTCGAATCTACAATTTTCTTTTTTATTGTTATTGTTTCGTTTTTGTAGATTTTTACAATTCGCGTTTTTTCATAAAAAAAAACTCTTTTTGGGAATATGTTCCTAAAATTCAATTCACCTGCTAAACGGCGAGAGTGAAATCTCTTGTAAGAGAGAAAAAGTATTTCCCCGCTTATGAAAGAAAAATGACTGTCAAACGTGATTTTGTGAGAGAGAGAGCTAATCCGATCACTTGACGGTTTTTGCATTCTCGCGTCTTTCCTTGCGGTTTTGCCGCTCCTCCTCGAGCGCCGCGTTTGAAATAAGCGCGTGACGTGAATTCAATTTACTTTCGAATTGCCATCATCGGGCCTGCTGCTGCGAGAGGGGGCGCTAAGCGACGCGCGCGCGCGAGAAAGAAAATTACTGTTTTATTTGGAGAAAACGGGTGAAAAGTCGATTTGCGCCCGAAAAATCAGGAGTTACTTTCGAAAATTGCCCCCGGGTCCTCTCGCGCGCGCCTTAAACCGATTTTTTCGAACGTCCTTTTTTTTCGCGTATATGTGCACACACCGGTTTCGGGATGTACTTTCACGGTCAATTACCCGGGGATAAATAATCTTTAATGGTTGGGAGAAATTTTTTTACGGGAATGCATAAGTATATTGAGTTTCTGTCTTTTCAATATATGCGAATCGCATGTTCGGATGTTTAAGTATGTTTTTTAGCGCGGCGAGTGTCACTTTCTAATATTCCTCCGGCGTATTAAGATACGAGAGTGCGAGCTTTGCTAAATGGACATAATGACTTTCGAGTTATGGCGATGTCCTTTTTCTTTCGCTTTCGTTTTGTCGCTGTGAATGATTAAAATAGTAATAAGCATATTGATTTGTTATTTCATTTTTTTCAATTTCTCTTTTAATTTTCTATTTTTTTCTAATATATACACATAAATTGATATTATACAAAGAAATGCAATAAAATACTAATTGATTATTTATTGTTCCAGGTAAGTCAATCAAATTTTATTCTTTTGGCCTGACTTTTATGGTACGTATTATTTGCGACTTTTCTTTTGAAAAATTCCAACGCTATTCTTAGAAAGCGGGTGAAAAGCGTATAATTTCGAAAATGTCTGATATTACGAGTATCACTGCCTTTCCGTTTTAAAATTATTAGAGAAATGCTTATATAACGTCTGCACTCTCAAACAAATAATCAAGAAACAGCTGTCAACCGTAAAATAAAGATTTTATAGATTACAAGCTTTAGCTCCTCTAGCCTTATTTATGAAAACGATAAGATTATTTCAACATCCAGCGCAGTCGCTAAATAGACTTCGCGAGATAGTTAGAAAGAGGTGAAAAGAAAAGCTGGTCGAAAAAACGGCCTTCTAAATAAATGACTGAAATTTCACGCTCAACCGACTACCTAATCGGACACCTCACTCCGTGCCCAGACTTTCATGCCCTATAAACCATGGTAGAAATGCTCCCCCGACTGCTGCGACATTAAAGGAAAGCCCACACGATTAGTTCGCTAACCCCCCGCGTAATTATTTTTCCAGCGCATCGGCCGGCATAAAAACCCCGCAGTGCAATTTTTTTACGAAAACCAGCATAAATATAGAAATTCCAAGTTTTTTTTCAACTCCCTCCCTCTCCCTATTCTCGTATCGGCGTAAGCTCGTCCGCTAATCGAGCGCTAAATAATTCAGTGCTTCTCTCTTCTTTTTTTTTTCTGCCCTCACCTCCGACAACTGCACTTACGATCAACGCCCTCCACATTGCGGAAGGCACAAGCTCGAGTCCCCAATTTCGAGCTAATGGCGAAGCGCCTCGTCCATCAATTGGACCTTTCAAAGGGACTAACTCCACGGGCTTCCGTTTGACGTTAATTATTGGAAATTCCAAAAGCAACAGCAGCAGCAGCCGCTCTCCTCGCCCCCCCCACCCCCCTTTAACCGACACGCGAGCGCTCACGCGCATATATCCCGGAGTAGAGTTATGTCCGCGCGCATTTGGTAACGAGTCGCGTCAATCGGATTGTCATATTGTTTCTTGAATACCATCGCTAATCGCTTATCGCTCGCTCTCTATCCCTCCCTCTCTCTCTTCTGGCGCGTATATAGGGCTTCGACGAGGTGATCAATTATGGATCGCTATGGGCCGTAGTTACATTAACGCGCTTATAACCCACAGCTCCCCGTGTGCTTCACTTGTATACGCCCAGAGAGTCTGCTTTGCCTCGGCGTATCCTCTTGTGTGGTCTATACCTATACCGAGACTGATAAATAAATGTTTATTCCGATCTATTTTTTTAAAAAAAGCATAAATTCAATTTCATATCACTATCTATATGCGCGTGTATCTATCGAGTAATCGATCTAATACCGCGGGCGCTCTTGTGTACGCAAACGAAACACACTCGTCTATGATAGGATTAACATGTCGGATTCGTAGTTGTCGTCGGCCTGACAATGAGGATTTTCTGGGCGAAAGAGCTATATAGCGTTGACAGCTCGGCACTCTCCTATGGGCGCTTGTTGCGCGCCTCGCTAGCCGGAGCCTCTATATACACGCCTGCGTGTGTACGTAAGCGTGTGCTCGTATACTCGTAATCTCGGTAATGACTATCCTCTCTCTCTTTCTCGTCCGGGTGCTCGGTTAATTAATACGAGCTAAATGCCGACTTGTAATCTTCCTTTCTTTATCTGCCCGAGTTTTATCGTTTTATCGCTCGAATAAATAAGCCGCAAAGTCGCCACATCGAGAAGAGAGGGAGCGTTTGTTTATGAATAATTTATATTATAAAGTACAATTGCGATATATCGTAACGAGAGTTATTATTCGCGCGTGTGTATGCGCGTACACACGCAGATTTGAATATCGTCAGTTGTCAGAAACGTCCGATTGGAACTATGGGGATAAACGAAAAAAAAAAAATACATAAAAACTTTTATTTCCTCCGAGATTTTCACGGTAAAGCTCAATCGCATTCGGCTCATGTCAGTCGCATCAGTACACTTTACAATTCAATGCAGTTTGTTATAAAAAAAAAACACCACGTACACAACAACGAGTGACTTTGAATGGAGAGAGAGGGGGGTGGTATAAAAAAAAGGAAACGAAATAAAATAAAAAAAAGGAAGAACAGCGAGCAGCGGTGGATTCGTTGTACAGTCATGCGTCAGGCAATACTCAAATTTTTCCAAACGAAATCAAAGACGATTTAGCCGGAGGCGGCGGCTATAACGTTTACGCGAGCGCGCATACACTCGCGAGAGAGAGAGAGAGAGAGAGAGAGATCGGCCGCTCTCGCACCCGCGAGGCAGTAGCGTTGTGTCGACTGTATGCCGAATAACAGATTAGGTTGGGATTCTTGCTTGATGGATACACACACACATGCTCGCGTGTTCTCTCTCTTTCTCTTGTAGACCAAGCTCTGGTTTTTGCATTGGGCAAAAGGCAGCAGCCTCTCCCTCCATAGTTCCCCTGCGGCTGGATTACGCCTTGTGTATTGTTTTGCGCCCGATGCATTATAACCCAGGAGAGAAAAAGAGAGAGAGAGACGCAGAGGAGTATGAACGTGTGTATTTGACATGTCTGCCCAGCTGCTGACGTTATAATTTTCGATTCGCGCACTACGGACTCACTTTTGCCTCCCTCCTTCCCAGTGTTGTTGTTGTTTCTGCTGCTGCTGTTGATATTGTGTTTTGTGTGAGCGCGAGCGTAAATGATTCCCACTGCGTTTGATTACAATAGTTTTGGCTTTAACCCCGTTTTTATTTGAGCTTCGTTCATACGTATCGACTTTTTTATGCGCAAGTTGTGTGTTTCATTCGCCCCTTACCTCCGACCATACACACAACGCGTGCGTTACGCGACGAAAATTTTTATATTCATACACAGCTGCAATTCCGCGATCCCCGCGCACGTGTCGTTATCTGGCACTTACCGTCGGCGACTCTCCCTCTCTCTCGGCGCGGAATTCACAGTTAGGAATCTGAAGCGAACAATGAAGACGGAAGTACGAGTACACTGACTTTTGCACTTCGCTGGCTTTGCATAACTGGGTTGCTGTCTGTGCGAATACGATCGGAGATTAAGATGCGGAGAGTCGAAGGAAAAAAAAACGCTTTCTATGGCTATACCGCGTTACCAACTGTTGATAGGAATTTTCACAGACGTTCCTGAGGAAGTCATGGGATCGGCGGATTGTTATGGATTGGCGAGAGAGTGGGCGTGTTTGTTTTTGCTTTTAGAGAATCTTCCCACGTTGTGGTAGACGGGAATGTTTGTTTTATTTTCGTATTGTGGCGATCGAGAAGTTGGCTTCTTCCGCTTTGGATATTTGGAACGGCTTTTATTGTTTAACGAGCCTTCGTTTTTCTTCCTCCAAATATTATCAAATTCATTCGTAATAGACTCGTGATACTAACGCGGCACGAAGTTATATACGCTCTGGATTTAAAGCGCACCAGGGCAGAAACAATCGTTCCGGCGAGAATCGGACCCCCAGAATAGCCGTTAAATGAATCAGGAATTGAAGTTACTTCTAGTAGAACGCCAAATGTCTAACCGCCAAGTTTTGATGTTCCCCTACGGAAAGTAACGACAATAGCGCTCTCGTTCATTTGACCGCGGCTTTAACCTATACGCGCTCGCTAGTTTAACCGTAATCTTTATTACTCGATCTCTTCGTTCCGAATTTCATTAACAACAATAAATTGGAATAATTTTGGAACTCCGTGTATCTCACCCTGCTCAAAAAAGAGTCTTTTCTCATAATAATAATCTTCTTTCTCCAAAACTAATATAATATAAAAATTCCAGAGCGAGACAAAGGGAGAAGCAGAAGGAGGAGGGGAGAGGGAAAAAAAGGAAAGAAACAAGTCCGTCAACTAATATTTCCAAGTCGTTCTTGTCCGGAGAAAAAGGTTTATTAAAATGCGCCAAAGAGCGCGAGACGACGACGCGCCAAAGTAGTAGGCAGCGTTGCAAGCTCTCGCGCCTTCTGTATATATATAGACATATCTTTCAATTTTCGTGTAGCGAACGCGCGGCGTTGTCGTCGTCGTCGAGATATTTTAAGCTCGCGTATTTTTTTCTTCGTCCCGGCGCAGCTACGAGATATCGCGCTATTTTTTAATAAATATATAAGCCTTACGCTGTATAAGGAAAATCCTCGCTCAGGAGCAGAGAGAGACACGCTTGAGATTCTGAAAATGCCGAGCGGCCTGATCGCTTTTTCGCCTTTGAGTCCGCGTCTATCCTGCGTTCGACGACCTCCTCGGATTCTTCAATGCACGAAAGGCAGACGCTCCTCCGTCCTAGTGTATATACCTATCTTCGTCTGACGTATCGGCCCCTTAGCTGCCGGTTACTTCCTGGCATCTCTCAAAGTACAGGGAAAAAAATTTATCGATATCTTCCACTTTTTTTGAGGGAGTACAAGCTTGTCAATCTTGTCAACGGGAGCCTCATCCTCTCCGCAGAGATATTAAAATTACACGTGATCAGCGGCGTCGTATCGAGTTTCAAAGAACGTCGAAATCTCGTGTGTAGGTGCACCTTATTGATTTCGCTCTAATCCAATACTGACTGAGCGTATTAATATACCTCCAAAAAATTGTACCATATAAAAAATTAGAGTTGAAATATTTGACGTCACTTCCCGTCGTGTTATTAAGAAAAAAAGCTCTATCCGCGACTTTTTCTCTCGTTCAGCCGTCAAATATTCACTCGTATACGCGGCGTCAATTTTTCAAAATAAAGAAGAAATATACAGCCCTAGAGTAATATTCGGAAAGCTGTATACATCCCGGAAATAAATCATCCCAGTAACGTAATTAAAAATGAGACGGGAGGGACCGTAAAAAACGCTCGTAAAACGCCGCTTACCGTTGCCCGAAGGTGACAAGTGAGGAGAAACCGAGCAGACCCTCCCTTATGCTCTCTGAAACGTATCGATATGCCTATAGGACCAGCCTTTCCCAGTTCATCTACGTACCAGAGGGAGTGGGGATCGCGTAAAGCGCTTGGAAAGAACGACGAGGGGGGAATATTTCGAAGGAGAGGGCTGGAATATGCGCGGCCCCGATAATACAATTTACGGCCGCGGAACCAGCCAGTAGCGCTGGTAGGAACCCTCGGTGTGTTGTAGGGTATGGGGTGAGATTCTATAAATTTTTATGGTGATCAGGTAGCTGGTGCATATACGCGCCTTCGTGGCTTCGCTTGTGTACTGACGCGTGTACTGCTGCCTTTGGCTTTTATCTTCTTTTTATTTTTTTTATTTGACTTTGTTGTTCATAAGGTTCTCGCAGTGTGTATGTTCCTTTCGTTTCTCGCGATTTTTTGTAATTTACGCTGAATGGATGATAAATACTTGTTTTCTTTTGGTTTTATTATTATCGTCGCCATTTCCCGAGAAAACTCATACTTGTTTATAAAATTTTGTTTCATTGCGGATCATATAATCGAATTTTTCTATTTCGTTTGTTTTATCATTGTTTCCTTCAAACAATTTCAGTGGAAAAGTTACCCTTGAAGATTAGTAAATAAAGTGCCATATCACCAATGAAGCTTGTTACCCGCCAGGAGTAAATTATACTCTATGTTAAGTCTAAATATTTACTTTATTTGTCTTAACAAATAATTTGTTAAATCATTACAAACAATAATTATTTCAAACATCAATTGTTTAACATCATCCCTAGAATTTTCAAAATAAATCTTCTCGGATAATTGTTTTTCTCAGTCGTTTTCCAAAACACCAAATAAACTCCCACATCTTTAGTTTACTCTTCCCAATAGAATTTGTTTTGCACAACAGAGAAAAAAAAACAAAGCGTCGCTTTTCTCCGGACAAGTAGCCGTCGTGGGATATTGATTCCCCTCGATGCCCCAGCTCTCTCGGCGGTGTAGACGGACCGAATTGTATTAGCGAAGTTATGACCGCGTCAGGAGAGAAGAGGGCGGATCAGAAGGAAGGGAGAGCAGGGGGGCAATGTTTAAGTTACAAGTTCCGCGGGCAACCGCAGCAGCGACGCCGCCGCGGAGTTAACCGCGCGCGACTTTCTTCCAGCTTACTCTCTCGACCTTCCCTCCTCCATCTCTCTCTTCCGATGCGAATCCAGAAACGGATCTTGTGCTAATGAAGGATGGTTGTTTGCTCCGGTCGGCTTCAACCCCCTCGGTCGGACATTTCAATTACACCACTTGTTCATAAAGTGACCTCCTTATTTTCTCGAAATTGAAGATAAAAAGTATAGGGTGAGGATATATTATATTCTCGCGAGTGATTAAGCGACGTTATAAATAACGCTAAACGCGCGCGCGAGCACTTCATTACTACGATTTAAAAAGCCGAGACTCTCCGACACCCTAGGCTCTCTTCCCCGCCATTAAAAGCTCTAATTTTTTCCGGTTCGCCATTTAAAGCTCGTTATTTTTCTAATTTAAAGCTCCGGTCTTCAAGCGACCGCCACGCTTATATATCCTTTCAAATTGCCACGAGAGTAAGAGAGGTGTGTGCTATTGTGCAGAGGACTAAAGAGAGATCCGTGGCTTGGACGTGCGTCGAGGAAAAAAAAAAAGGGACGCTCTATATTGACGACCGCACCTGGGCAATTCGCTGCTCTCGTTGTGCGTCGTCCGCTAGCTTTTTTTTTTAAAACCGCGGCTGTTGTAAATTAACGAGCGACGCTCTCTTCGCCTCGCCCGGCTTTTGCCCCGAGCAACTTGGATTATGGGATTTTCCAAAGCCTTTTGTCAAACTGAGAGCTTGTTGGGTGTGGATGGACACACTTTCTCACGGCTTTTTTTTTCCTGTAATGCTCGAGTTTTCTTTTGAAGTTTTTTTTTCGACAGACCGAGAATTGGCTTGTTTTCTTTTTTTCTGTAAATTTATAATTGTTTTTAATAATTAGTTCTGTGCGTCTGTTGGGCGTGGAGTTCCTTGTGCGTAGGAGTAGCGGTGGACGAATAAAACTAGGATGTAAACTGCCTGAAACGCGCCGGGGTTAATTTCAACTTTTACGTTAATTTCCAGCTGTTGGCTCGCGTGTCATCCACGTGTAATTGTTTCGAGCTCGCTGGTTTTCAGCTCGGAGATAACGTTTACCCTCTAGCCCGCGCGTTCTGCTTCCGCTGGCAAATGTTTAACCCTTTAGGTCTTTGAAGGTACAAGCGAAAATTGTTGGTTAAATATTTTACGTTGTAATTGTAAATAAATTAATTACGGAAAAATTACTAGTTAGGTTTTTATAATTTTTTTTAGGTTGTAAAAGCAGTTAATTTAGAAATGTTATAAAACTGCGTTAGACTGTGAATATAACGTCGTTTAAATTTTTTAGTAATTGCTCATAAATTACCTCGTCTTGAAATCTTCGATTTCGTTTGTTCGACAAGTACACACAAAATATACATGGGAAATTTTTCTTTCATCCGCAAAATTTAAAAAATTGCTTCAAATAAGTCAATATTCATGCCTTCTCGTCAGCCGAGCAAGAGATGAATTTTCATTTTGAAATGACTTCTCGAGAGGTAGACAATAGCTTTCTTTTTTAGAAAAAAAATCGAAAAACGAAAATGAGCGCTGGAGAAGGAGAGAGAGAGAGAGAGGAAAAACAAAGAATTCGCGTAAACTAGATAAGATTGTGGTGGAACGAGGAATCGAATGCGACGTGACAGTCCCATCAATTTATGCAAATAAAAGCATGGGATGCTTGATTTCCCCTGGTGTTTTGCTCTCTCGCCTCTCCCTCTCTCTCTCTCTCTCTCGTGGACGACAAGAGACTACGAACTGGGCTGGTCAGTCGATTCGACTGTTTTCTACCTCTTCCATCTCTTTCTGCCTTTCTCCGTGTATTTTCGGCAAATGTCAGTACTCACGCTGCTGCTTTTTCTCCTTGGCCTATTTTCCTACCTCTCTTTTTTCTTGTTATTCATCGGGTATTATATTTGATCGGTATTTTTAATACGTATTACACTTTCTTCAATTACATTTATACCTGTTTTTTAAACAAACTTTGACAAATCAAACTTTTCTCTTCACCAACAACACAATAATCGCAAATGAATTTTTTCCCTTTCATTTTTCAAAAATAAATCAGCCGATTTCGTCACAGCATTATAAACAAAGCGACATCGTGCTTTCTCACCGCTGCATTATAGAAGTCGGCGTTCGACCGAATGTGCTTTATATACACCGACTTGTCGTATAGCACGACAACCAGCGTAATTGTCAGTTGCCAGCCTAGGCCGAGAGTGATTTTTTCCTCCGAAGCGACCTGCGTGTTTTTTAACAGCTTTCGCGTCAGCCATTGTGCCACATATATAGGCCTCTCTCTTATTTAGCGTCCAGCAACTGTAACGCGTAAAGGCTTGCGAAAACGCGCGAGGAGAAGCGGTAACACTAGCTAAATACGTTTGCGATTCGATTAATGCTAGTCAGAAGATCGTATCAACCGTAAATACCAGTCGCAAAAAAAAAGTAGTTCGAAGGTACTCGTAACAAGTACAAGGCTTGGGCGTACCTTAGAGGCCTTGCGCGAAACAAGACCTTAGCGCTAAGAAGCCGTTACATATATGCATGAAAAAGCTCGGTAGTAATAACGTCTCTCTCGCATCCGCTCGATCGCGTCGGATTGTTTTGCGAAATCAGAATTGACGCGCCGAGCGGCGCTTGCGAAAGAGGCATAACGTGTATCAAGGGCGTGCGCGCACCTCGAGCCCAAGCGCAACGAGCAGCGCATGCAATCGGCGCGGTTCGCAAAGGAAATGCATTTATCAAAGAGCTGTTACGACTTGGGCTTGGACGTTTTTTTTTTTATTCTTGGTAATCAAGTGCACTCCGCATAACGCGCTTGGTTGATCTTGTGTTGAAACGCTCATTGAGTATACGGGGAATGGTGAAAAAAAAAATTTATTGTTTTAATATTGAGCTTGTTTTGTAATGAATACGAGATTGAGGTGGTTGGAAGTGGAAAAATGTACTTACCTAGGGTAACGAGGAAGATGAAAAATGTGAAACGTGCTCCTGGCATCGTGCACGATTTTGGTGCTTTTTTGCGGGAAACCGATGTTTACTTAATTCATGGATTTGAAATCGCGAGTGCAAACCTGTCGAATAAAAAAATTTTCGGTAATTTCGTGTACTTCGAAGGTTCTGTTATTTTTTATTTTGACACACGACAAAAAAAGAGTGGCAGTACAACACTTGATGTAAAAGATAATGTTAAAGTAAACTTTATTGCTTTTGCAACAAAGTTAAACATACAGCGGTACAAAAGTAATAATTTCTTCGAAACCTGCCTGGCGGTCAGTTAAAGGCGGTTATAATTTGAGACATAACTTGTTTTTCGAGATACTGACTATGACCGATTTTTTCAATGTTTCTTAAAAAACGTAACGATTTAAAGCTGTACTGCTTCCTTTTTTTATGTGTATTCAGTGAACTATACAAATTAAAAAAAAAATGTTATGTTAATAAAAAAAAACAAAAATAAAGAAAAAAAAATAAACATTGTTTTTCCGCGGGTAAAGCACTAATTTAAAATCACGTCCCATCGAAACGCACCAAGCAATTTTCCAATCAAACAAAACAATCACCTTGCCTCTGGTTCACACTGAACAAAGTTTTTCACATCAACACTTTTACATCGGCAATCAACACGTCGAATCACCAAAAATGCCACGGATAGACGTCCAGAAAATAAAACACAGCGATATATGTGTACAACGTTCAACCGCGTCGTACAAGAAGGGGGAGAGGCCTCTCTCGAGACTCTCTGTCGGCGTCCACGTGGAAACTGAGGCAGCGCAGTGCACGCGCTGCAGGCTAAGTCCCCGGCAGACGGGGCCCCCCTTGCATCAAGTCAGTATACGAAAGAGAGAGAGAGACCACGGCCTCCTTAAAGGGTGGGGAGGAAGGAAAGGACGCGTGTATGTGCATAGTGGGGCCTTCTCTTACCTCCCCCCTTCTCTCGCTCCGGCCACCGTGCGAGAAAGAGGCCCCGCTCTCGGTAGCTCGCGACTCTCGCTTTCGCGCGAGCTCTATACGAGAGCGCGTGCGGGGCCGCGTTGTAGACGCGAGCCGGAAGTCGCTCTGGTGATGTGGATAATGCGACTGTTTCGTCGCCAATGTCGTTCGTATGGATGATTTAGTGCTTTTTAGATCAATTTTCCCTAAGTAAACTGAGAAAAAATAAAATAGGCTTAGCAACGATATAGCGATTCGAGATTTACACTCCGCAGGTATACGCACTCGGACAATCTCTCCCAGCGTGGAAAACGGGGGGAAAAACTCTCATCGTTTCGTCAGGCAGCTGCACAAAAGCCGACGAGTTTTTCCCGAACCTCGGCTTTAAAGCCGGCAAGGGCTACGAAACAAGTTGGCCGCTTTTAGCCCCGGCGTGCGAATTTTTTTTCTCTGTTGCCACAGCGATCGCGAGAGAGAGGAAGAGAGAGAGAAAAGGCGTCTCTAGATGAGCGTCACTCCACCCCTTGGCTCAATCGCGTTAAGAGCGAGGCTCTTTATCTGTAGCCATTGTGTCGTCGGCGGCTTCACCTTGGTCCGCTTCTTTTGTGTACCGCCGCGTTGTCTCGTTACGAAATTCATCATCTCACTCGCTCTCCTCTTTTTTCCTGGCTTTTTATTTTTTGTTATACCTTTCCTCCCCCTTCTCCCCCGTTTTTTTTCTTTGCGAGCACTTTTTCGGTCCTCCGTCCCTCCTTGTATTTTGGCCGCCTGCGATGGAGCTTCTGGCCCCGGTCTAGCAGTCAATTAGCGTAGCTCTCGGCAATATTTATCGAGTTATTTGCCGGGGCATTCTTTTTTTTTCTCTCTTTCCCTCTGCCCGTGCTTTTTCGCCTCGCCCGCGTTCCATTGTTTGTCCGCGCGATATGGTTGCGCTATCTCTCTCGTGGATTTCCTCTCGTCAAGCTCTGTAAAAATGTCCCCACCTCCGCTATAACCCTCTCTCTCTTGCTCCGGGAGTGGGGGGTGCAAACGAATTTTCGAGAATTAGAGTAGCACGTGTCAACTCTTTGAAATTGATATCCAATAGTAAATTTAGCGCGCGCCCCAGCGTTCGCTGCTTGCACACTCTTGGAAACACGACTACCAGTATCGCGTTTAAACAGAAGAATCGAATTTCAACGGTCGAGCCATTTTATTTTTCGCGTTGTAAAATTTTGAAGCGAGAAGTGTTCGACGAAATTTCGATGAGTTTCCAAGTGTGGAACGCGAAATTTTAATTAGCGACGAAGATCGGGTGATTTTGATTGAAACGAATGACAGGTTATTTTGGAAAGCTATTTTATATGTCTTACTTAGAGTGGAGAGTAGATAAGGGGTGAATATAGTCGATGCGTTTTTTAATAAAAATTAAAAGAAAATTTTAAAATTCGTTAAATTTTACAGAATAAAGACACTTTGCACATAAAAGTCTACGAAGAGCCATGAACGAATTATAGACGCAGAAAGATCCTGACTACTTTAAAGCGTTCAGATTTGTTTTAAGCTGTTTAAGAGATTAACCATTCGTTTCGAAATATTCTAAACTGCGTGGAAAAAAGGCGTTTATTTTTTCTCTTTTTATTTAAAAAAAAAAAGTCGAGCATTCGAACGAAAATTAAACTTTTTCTCGCCTCTAATTTAATTAATACGTCCATTATACATATTAAAAGTGTATAAATTCGAGTTTTTCAATTAAAAATATTAATTTCAAAAAAATTATTATGTAATTCTCGTCGACGAATTATATGAAAATCGCGGAGGGGGGCTCTCTCGTACTTTTAGCAAGTCTGAATCATATCAAGTGGCACGAAGTGTTAGACACTCCGGTCATGTATTCACACGCGCTCTCACTCTATTTCTCGTGCTCCTCTTTCGCTCTATCTGAACGGCGAGAAATGGGGGGAAAAGGAGAGAGAGTGTGGAGGGAGTCGAGCCTGGCGCTTTGCCTATTCAGACGCGAGGTGAGCTCAGCGCGCGCGCGTGTTACACGAGTGTGCGTGTATTCATGAGAAGTCGAGTGCGAGGCACTCGTCTGACGCTACTTGTGTGCGATAAAGCACTAGCTTTTCGTGTTTTCAGTTCGTTATTCCAAGATGGATCTAAATATATAAAATGATTAAAATTTGAAGAGCTGGAGTAGGTACTCTTTTTTTCCCTTTTTTTATCCTTTTTTCTTTTAATGGAGCGTCTTGAGCCGTTTTAAATTAAAGCGTTTCAAATTTATGTGAAATAGTTATAATTATTTGATAAATTGGTAAACTAATACGAGCAGATAATAACATACTTGGGTGTACATTACGATACGCGTGTTAAATTAACATTTCATGGACTGATAAAAAAGATAATTACAAGTATTTTATTTAACTTACGTATTTTTAGTAAATTGATTTTTTTTCATTAGTAGTTTAAAAAAATTTAAAGATAGCATCATTTGAAAGTGTAAACTGACATGTTTAAAACATGTGTTTTTGTCGTTGCTTGTAAAAATATTAGCTTACCAAGTAACGTACCGACATCACTGGATTTACAGAGCGAAATTTCTTCACGTTTGAAGCTGTGCCGGGGATCAATCTGAGTGCGCCTCTCTTTTAAAAATCTAGACTGCTCTCTCGCACTCTGCCTTTATTCTGACGTAATGACAGATGAGCAGAGAGCACATTTCAATACAGAGGTATCTCCCCCCTCTAATCACCTTACATTAAGTTGCCGCAACTCGCAAGAGAGTTGCATCGGCTAGGCAGAGAAAAACGTATCGATTACTCCGTGTCAGTCGAATTCACTAAGAATCGATTTCCCAATGCTGTACTTACCTCTTCGCGGAACTCTTTTGCCAAGATAAAAGATGCATTTTTTAAATTGCAGACCAGTGGTAATCCATTAACGTTCCTTTACCGTGGTATTTTCTTACGAAAATTTTAATTGATATTTTATTGGCGAAATTAATTTCATCGAAAATTATAAATTTATCGAAAATATTAAGGTAAAATTAAGGAAAATGTTATATTGTATCATCAATCCTCTCTAGCTTCTCGTGATTACATACCGGATATGTAAGAGCCTCTCGCGTACGCAAATCAATGTAATCGAGCTGCGTCCGTAGACAACCGCAAGGATAAATCATGGCGAAGCACCCCTGTCTACATAATACAGGCAAATCCAGCCTGCGTTTTGGTAAAAGATCTGCCTGATCAGTAGTAACAGCCTGTAATTGCCAGTAGTTGTACGCCAATATTAATTAATTAGCTTCAAAGATAATTATATATTAAATTAATCCTCGTTAGTTCTTATCACGTTCTGTTTTAGTAAATAATTACATGGTTTTATGTAAACAATTTAAAAATAAACCTATACAATTTCCTAAAACGAACTGATGATAGATATTAATAGGAAATTACGTTAAATTTTACTTTTAAGTTTTTTTTTGTACTTGTACGGTGCGTGAACAGCTCTTAAATAATTTGAATGGGAATGATTCCTGAAACTAAGGTAAACCGAAAGTAGTTCATGAAATAATCACGACCTTCCAAAGTTTTTGCTGGAACACTATTGCTTACTCATTCACTAACAATATCCTAATGATTTCTCAATGGTTGTAATGTCCTTTGAGGTTAGCTTTTAAATAAGCTTATTGTTAACGATGTCAATTACATGACGTTGACGCTTAAAACTGTAATCAAATGCGGCTTTTGGTTTCTCACGTTGTTACGCTTTACATTAACCTGCGGACCTTGCTTGGAAATGTTTTGAAACCTGCTCGTAAGAAGCTTAATCATTCCTCGTTAAATCATTTATTAATTTTTTAATCCGCAATATAACAACATTTTATTACGAATAAAAACATGTATCTCAGAGTTGCGAGTAACAAATTCGATCGATATGTTACTACATTTTTTTGAAAATTTTTGAAATTTTTCAACAAATATCAAAAACCGTAGACACTGTTGCAAAAACAATTTATTTCAGCATTAATAATTTATCGTAATCTGATAGCGAACAAGACAGTTGTGAAACCGTAGAAAACTGATCAACTTTCAAAATTTCAGCATTAAATCGTATATATAACTTGGCGCGATACAAAAATTCGTAAGATTTTCGAATAAATTTTGTACGTATCATTAACTTGAATTTTGCTCTCGACCATATCGTGATTACACACTTATCGTACATAATCGAAGCCGGCGTAGAAAGTTCAGCGGCCTCGAAAGATAAGTTACGCCGTCCAGTCACTAGTGTTTAAGTCTACATGTAAAAGTTGGAAAAAAATCGACTGCACTGGCTCTTCTAATGTCTCGTTTTTGTAAACTAGCTGCCAAGTTACTTCTTTTTTCGTGTGCACATGCATAATCTAGTTTCCCTGGCTGTTCCCCGGTTGTACAAGTGAATTTGGAAAGTGAAAACGAAGTTACTTTAAATTTATCATGAACTTGCAAAAAAAATCTTATTTTTTTTTGCTATTTCGAAATTGAAATTGGGAAGAAACTTGTTATCGTCGAAGCAGATACTTTTCTCCACATTCGTTGAATTTCCGATAAACATCGTAAGTCCCAGTAGAAAATATTGCTGTCTCTAGATAAAATTTTATCATTAGTATTAGCATTATTTTTAAAAAAAAATCGAATCCGTTGAAAATTTAGTGCCTCCTGTACGTGGCTGGAACCAATAGATAGTCTCGTATCATCGTCACGGTCGTTGGTTCCACGAAGAAAGTACAATGCTGTGGTTTAGTTCCAAAGCAGTTCCGTAATCTCCTTTGTATCTCGCTCTCCTTACGTCGACGCGTTCGTTAAAATTGCCCAACTGTTCGATGTGCGTATGCATTATTGTAGGTTGGCGCAAAAAATGACCGCATTAACGACTCTGTAAAAATGAGGGGGATAGCTTTCACGCATTTCTTTGTTTCAACCGAACAATATCTTCTTAAACGGGCGTTCGAAACGTGTTTTGCATTTTGCTAAATTGGACTCGGGACGAATAGGGAGTCAATAGCTTTTTAATAGATAATTGTCCCGTAATAAATTAACATCATTACCACTGGCGCTGGCCTCTTTCATTGGAACAAGCCGAAATTAATTATTTCGCTGTACATATCGTACAAAACTCGATATGGCGCTGCTCCGGATTGCTGTGAACCCGAGGAAGGCAAGAAATGCGAAGGAGGCGGCACACACGTGCGTTGATCCGAAAGTGCAGCGGACCGCGGGCATTCGTTTTCATATCTGGGTCATTGAGGATTTTCGCGATTCACGATGCGATAAGCAGACAGCCTTCCCCCCCCCTTCCCCACACGTGGAACGTGTGTACGGCTCTGACTTTCGCTGTCTATCGAAGCGAGTCTGTCCTGGCTCACGGGAGAAAAGTGAAATTTAAGGCCTCTCCTCTCCGGCGAACTCGCCGTGGAAAGTAGATGGATGTTGGGGGATAGAGAGTGTTTGCTGATAAGCAAAGGAAATGTATGCCGCTTGAGCTGATATATACATTTACACGCCGAGAGCGTTGACTTTATTATGATTGGCTTTTCTCCAGGCCCTCGGGGCGCCGATAATCTTCGAGTCATTGCCATACTTTGGATTATTTCTTTGCGGATAAGTTATTCGTCGCATTATTCGCGGTTAGCTAGAACTGAATTATCAGTTGGTCGATTGTCAAAGTTGATCTTAGGAGATAAATATCGCTGAAAGTGGCAATTAACACGGAATTATCATGCTTATCTTGTAACCAGCTTGGTACTGTGCACGTGGAAATTACGATGTTAACAGACAAATTAGTACATTAAGAGCGAAAAGCTACAAATGTCCAATGCTCGAGGGAAACCACGTTCTTCTCTTCTCTCTATCTATGGTCTCTACGGAGCGTAGCTTCTGCCGGAGAATTTCCGCAAGAGAATAAATCTTGCTGGAAACTCCAAGCTACGTGGGCACACACGCGTTACCATTTTTCCCACGTGGTACACACATACAAGACCTCACACGCGAGGCTAATCGATCTTTTTTTCCTTGGCAATTAACGCGAGATGCCTCTCTTGGCTTGTCTTCGCTCGATTAAAATAGCCACGGATCTGAATGAGAAGGAGGTTAGAGTTGTTTTGGGCTCGTTAGAAAATTGTGTTATTGCCGGTTATTAGAAATGTGAAACGCTCGAGCGGTGAAACGAAGCGACCCTGGCGATTAACTGCGTTCGGTTTTTACAGCGTCGCTTGTAGAACTCGTGGTCGTTTCAGGTGAAGAGTAATTCTAAAATATTCGCAGCAAATTCATTAGGCTATGGTAGCCTCATTTTTACGAGTAAGAGCTGTTTTGGAATAAAGTAAAGAATTTTGTAAATTGATTGAAAACAATATAACGAATGATTTGTGGTCTACTTTGTCTAAGACTGTTTTTGTCGTTACTCAAACGAGAGGAGAGAAAGTGTAGCGGTTGTTGACGTAAAAAGAAACGAGCGAGAGAGGCAGATACGTTACTAATTAGAACATAAGTTTTGTTTACTCTTTCTTCAACTGAACTATGCACATACCACCACGTCTTTGCGTAGAATCACGTTACATTTTTCAACTTGGACTTGTTTATTTACATTTTTCACTGTGGAACGTATAATCTCGCTGGTCGTTTGTTCTTATTTACATTCGCTTTTATAATTCCAAGAAACGTTCGATTGCAAGTTCATGGAAAATCTTGATAAAAGTTCAACAATAATCACCGCGTGAATAATGTTATATATTTAGCAAAACTGTCTTGTTTACCTTGCGTAAAGAAAAATTCAAAACTCGTTTATAATTCCATCGTAACTCAAGACCGAACAACTACAATAAAACCACCTTTTACGATGGTATTGAATTTTACAAAAAATAAATAAAAGTATAAGCATCCAAATTCCTCGGAAAACCTTTTATTCCGAATCGAATTTGTCGCGAAGACACAACGCGACGTCAAGAGTTGCTTCCTCCCTCTCTCTCTTTCTCTTGGCTTAAGTAAATCCGCTGTTCTTTTCGATCGCATCACTCAGGGACGCTTTGCCTCATTACGTTTTCCATCTCGCTCGCTCCTTCTCCCCACAGCATCTCGGGGGTTCGTGTTCCTTTATCTCGATCGGTCTTGGACGAAGCTCTCGGGAAGCAAACTCAATTGTGCGCTTCCCTCTTCTCCTGCTCCACCCCCTTTACCTTCGTGTTTTTCTCAAAAGGAAAAGCAACTGGTTAAATCAAGAAATGCGATCCCGCATACGCAATTACGTTAAATGACATTTGAACTTGGGATGAGGACTGGCTCAATTTTGAACGGGAAGCTGCTGCATTCATGCCCTGGCTCTTGTACTTCCTTCCCCTCCCTCCCCAAACTCTCGATCTCGGAAAATTGCGTTTGTCGTGAAGGGAGATCGAAAGGGAAACGTTTACGCAAGTTTAATATCCTTGAACTTCAGCGTTTTGCGTAATCCTCCAAATGAAACGAGATTAAGCACTAGGGAATTAAAGCTTAGCCTACACCCTTTTGGTAATTTCTCTCGAACTAATAAATCCGATTACTCTCTCAAATTCAAAGTAATCGGGAATCATCAATTATTGCTTGTGTACATTTTTCTCCTTTCTTTAACCTTAACCAGCCATCATCAAAACGACGCTACTAATTCCCATTAAAAGAGGAAGACCCGTACGCTACAGAACAGTATACAGCCGTTAAGTCGGAAACCGCAACGAATCGATCCGCTATAATTCAAGTGCAACTACAATACCAGCGAAGAAATAAACTCTTCCAACCGCATTTCTCTTCTACGGACCCCGTTGCCGTAAAGAGGTTTCCGATAGAGACTAGCCTGGGGCGAGGTCGCGCGTCAAGATCACGGTCCGCGCCTCGGGGAAAGGAAGGGGGGATGAGGAGGCCGACTACTGCATTGAGAGATGACGAGGCGATCTTGGAAAACGCGAAGCGCCTCCGGCGATCACCGCTCGCGCCAAAGTAGAGATGCATGTCGGTATAGAGGCTAGTTTGCAATGCTTACCGCTGGCCAATTGATTCGTTAAGGCGATTCGATTTCCTTTTTTTTCTTCTACCTTTGACGGCTTTATCGGCTAACTTAAGAGCCCCCGTGTTACGCGGGGAATTTTTTGTCAGATCTTGGGGGTTAACCGGTATTTCTGGATTGGTGACGAGAAGAGATAGTTTTAAGATATAATCGACCGGGTCTGGTTGTGGTTTAATTAACGTCGTGTTTATTGGTATTTTAATGCTGAATTTATGTTGTGCTTTCTAAGTCGTCAAACTATCGATAATTTTAAGATTGTAAAGTGTGAATAAAACGATTGAAATTTAGATGATCTTTTTTTTTTAATAATTTGTATTTCGTATTGAGGCGAGTTTAAAATGAAACTTATTTAAAATCAATATTTGGTTTTGACAAAGGATCGCGAACTAAATGGAGAGAAATACTTAAGGATAAACGCACGAGTTTGGGAATAGCAAAAACTCTCGTCAAGTTTGCCGAGAAATGCGAGGGTTTCTTGCGTCAATTTGTTCGTCCCATATTTCTCATTTAGTTTCTGTGTGACTTTGGGGATGTTAACCGAAAACTCAAACAAAAAGTTGGAAAGTGTTAAATTTAAATACCTGCCAAGTATCGTGTATATGTAATTTGATGATTTCCTTGGTATTCTATTTAGATTACATATTATACAAGTCGTTATATTCAATTACGTAAACGGTAATTAATTTTACTGTAACAATTAAAAGTTAGATAAAAAAGAAAAAAATTAATAAAAGTAGTAACGTAACTCTATAAAAGAAAAAAAAAAGAATCTAATATTACGAGATTCTGTCCACCCAGCAACCCATAACCGCCAAAGTCGTTAACGTTTTTATTGTCCCACCGTTAGGCAGTAAAATTAGCAGTTCCAAACTGTCCAGGACGTTCTTGTTCTTCCTCCAGCAATTAGCTATCAAAGTAATAAGGACACACGCTGTATTTACAAGCTTTTGTAGACTTTCACGCTACCAGTTCACGGAATGATGATTCCCAAAGAAAAGATGTAATGCAGCCGCGCGCGCGCGAATCCCGCCTGGAACGGAGATTGCCAAGGTGATTTGCGTGCGCGCTGAAATTACGCGTCTTGATACATCATTGCGTCGATGAGAGATGATCGAAGGCATTAATTTCGGGTAGTCGGCGGAAGTCGAATTATTGGCTCGTCCTGCATAATATGGAATTAGCCGCTTACGCAATACTTCATTTGGAGGTTTGATGATGTTTATTACCCTGATTACAATGTCATTAGCTTGGCATTTTTATCGCGTTAGAGTCTTTAAGGATCTTGGCTCGTCTATCATTTGATATGGTATACGCATACGAGTAATCATACCAATTAAGAACTGTATGATGTAATTTTGGAGATGTAAGTATTTCAAAGATTATGCGAACGTAATCTGCATTACGGTAAGTAGTTACCATTTTTTTTGAAAATTTGAACAACCTGATTATTCCGAAATTCAACGTTTTCAATTCATTCGAAAAAGCACCCTACAAAAGAATTATCCCAAGACATTTCGAGTGCTCAGCTGTTCACCTTGTACGAAATATTTCTTAATTTAACCCAGACGCCTTTACGACTACTCTAATTCTAGGCATCATTTAGAAGAGACGGGGAGATCGTACAGTCCGAGAGAGCTTAATAATTAAAAAAATAAAGGAAAAACGAAAGGTAAAAAAAAATAATATGAAAAGCAGAAAAACAGGCAGGGGCCGTGTAGAAGAAGAAACGACTCCATTCCCCGTCCATTTTCACCGGAGTAAAAGAGAGCGACTGAGCGCTGTAAAATAAATTCGTGAACCGAGCGCGCAGTAGCAGAGTACCAAGCACAGGTAGCAGCTAGTATCGCTCTCGCGTTTTCCCCGAGGTGGAAATTACGCGAGGCTCGTTCGCCACAAGGGGTAGGAGGAAAAAGGGGGAGGGGGGGTGGCGTGCGCGCGTCCCGGGCGTTTTACAGCGACATCGCTCACGAACGATACCGGCTCGTGAACTCGCGTTTTACGTCCGCGCCCGCGTGCGTCCGTTTATTTCGAGCTCCATCCGGACGTAGGAGGGGGGAGGCAAGTTAGTATGGACTGGGGTGGTGTAGCCCCTTCTCGCTCGAATAACGCGCCGGGGCGAAGGATACCTGCGCGATGCCATGAAACTTGAATTTCCTCGATGAAACGGGCTAGCCAAGAGGGTGGGGGTGGATGAAGAGAGGGCGTGAGAGAGAGAGAGAGCGAACGACGCGGGCGGGCAGGAATTCCTGAGATATCTCGGAACGCCCGCGGTCCGTTTCTCTCTTTCGCCGGGCGCGCTCGCGGGAATTGCGCTCGCGGCTCTCGCGCGTTATAAACCCGCGTGGAACGACGCATGGGGGTGCGCTCTTGGCTTCCGAGAGAGGCGTATATACCCCACTACTCTCGGGGCCCAGGCGTAAAACTCGCTGCTGCTGCTGAATTTGCCGCTTAGAGCGAAATGACGGGGGGAGAGAGGAGATAGTGCCTGCCGACGGATCGACGTCTCTCGCTCTTGCTGCTGCTACTGCCTCTTTTCAGTCCTACTTCCTCCCCCCTTAGCTTGCATCCCCCTCACTCTCCTTCAGTTCTAACAGTGGCTCCGTTGCTCTCCTGAGGCCGAAAGGGTTGCTCCGGCTTGGCAATGGATACGAATAGAGGCTCTCTGTGAAGCTAAAAGGGGGGAACTTGCGCGCAGGTCTTGGGAAAGTCCCAGGCTGATGCTCGCTCGCTCGAATATCAGGCCGCGTATAAGCCAACTGAGGAAATAGAATGCCGGCGTTCGACTAAATATTCCTATTGCTGCCTTTTTTGCTGCGTCGGCTGATTTGTTTTCTTCCATTTTCTCTCTCTCCCTCGAATTTTTTTTTCAACTTTCTTTACTCGAGTAAGGGTCGGGAGGGTGGTACTTTGTTTGCGAATCGGAAATACGGAAATAAATCGTTGACTCTGATTTGCAAGCTGGCGTCTCCCTTAAACGTATGAAATATATTGTGGCTTGTTTGTCGGTAAATAACGCGAGAACCTGCTAACGTGCATGTTGCGTTGTTTTTACTTTTCCTTCGATATCGGAAAACAATCGATTCCAAGTGCACACACACTTTATCTCGTTTTTTTATAAAACTGGAATTTGTTTTTTCATGATCATTTTCAGCTACCACAATACAGCGTCTCGATGACGAAGTCAAGTAGTCACGAAAGAAGCGCTTGCATTTCCAGAAATCCCAGATTCGATCGATGATCCTCGAGCGAAGAGAGAGACGGAAAACTTGAAATTTCGCACTGGTACAGCATATAAGTTCCATGACGGTAAAGCGCAAAAAAAAAGAGAGAGAAGCAGTAGCGGCAGGCTACGCTAATAATCCCCTATTATCGTTTGCCGATACGGCCCCTCTTGGTGCTCTCTTTCTCTCTCTCTTTCCCTCACTCATCGAACAACGCCGCCAGCCACACGCGAGCACGCGGCCAATCAGCACGCGGCTTATTGGCTTTTAATTAATTACAAATGACGGTTTGATTGGCTTTCTCGCGGGGAGGGCGCACTGGCTGCGCTCGCTAGGGGTGGGAGGGATCTAGGCCGTGTTTGCTTGTTTTTATTTTCCATTGTTAGCTGCGGAGCCGAGGAACGCCGCTCTCCCTCTCGCTTGGTACCCTCTTCCATCCTTCTTTTCAACCCAAGTGCACTACGTTTGTTTTTTAGCCGAGCGGGAAGGGACTGATTAATATGATCGAGCGCTCTTTCGCGTTGCATTGTCGTGTGTATGCCGGGGCTTGGAAATATGCAAGGGAGTTGGTTGTCGGAGGCATATTGCAATCGATGAGGACGTGTGCACTGCCTGATCAGTGATGATTTCTACTCCATTAGGGAACAGTTTAATTTCGTGATTTTGACGGTATTGTTTTTTCGCTTCGGAATGGATTATTTTTTCAATTTTAAACTTTTATCATTGGCTGTATAAACGATAAGTAGTGATTTTTTCTTTTATCGACTTTTAACGCGTTATAAATTTTATATTTTGCCTGTGCTGTACACGAGCTGCAGTGATAGATTATTCAGAATTATACGTAAATGCGAAGAGAATATTCTTTTTCATATATCGGCTTATTCGATCATAATATCCGATGACAGAACCATTGAGTAGTAATGCGTTTCCCTAGAGCGAAACGGTCAAAAGCTAAAATCGCCTGCAATTTCCATTCGTTTATTAAATAATAATGGTAATTATTTTAACGTAAAATTTTCAAATGCGCTAAAACTCCAGATTTTTTTGTAAATTTTCAATATTTAATTAAATGTTTTTCATTTGAAAATAAAGCCGTATTCATCGCGGGATTTAATAATAACGAAATAAACAAAATTTCAAGTATTAATACAATGATTTAATGGTAGAACCTAATAACATTCAATTTACAGTTTGTTATAATCACGATATGAACTGATTAATCATATTTAAAATCATTAAAAACTAAACGAAAATTCAAGCCTAGATAATCGCGCTCTCGTACGCGCGATTATATCCGAAGTATCCAATAAATATTCGAAAATACTCGAGTGAGCGAGAGAGAGAGTGAGAGAGAGAGAGAGAGAGAGAGAGAGAGAGAGAGAGAGAGAGAGAGAGAAGTCCGCGTTTCAAATGGACAGATAATCTCATCTTCATATAGAAAACGATTATGTACTTTCGGCTAAATCAACGGCCATCCCGCGTTCCATACAACACCGCCGCGTCGCAGAGGAACCGTTGAGTGCCTCCGGTCCCAAAATTACCATCGATCCACATGCGCGCGTTCCCCCCCCCCCCCCCCCCCCCCCCCCCCCCCCCCCCCCCCCCCCCCCCCTCTCCCCCCCCCCCCCCCCCCCTCTCTCTCTCTCTCTCTCTCTCTCTCTCTCTCTTTCCATCGCGCTTTCATTAATTGCAATTCGAAGCAATTAACAAAGCTCGGCAGAATCCGATTTATCTAAATGTCTAATCAGCGATGATCGCCGCGCATACACGCTGTAGCCCCCTCCTCCCCTCTCCTCTCCTCCGATGAAGTAGCAGTCGGCTCGTAGCGCGTAATTAGATGGCCATCGATTATACACGCCCGACGCCGAGTACCGGCGCATCCTGCGTCTCTTTGGGAATGCGTAATGCTACCAAACCCAACCACCCCTCTCGCCCCCAACCCTAAATGCAAGCATTACTATATGCCTTTCTTCGTGCTCTCCCTCTTACTAATCGATAGTCGACAACTTGAAACGGAATATTTTTCAATTACTGGAGATTCCGGTAACTGTTATCCCCAGTAAGACTTTGAAAAATTGTTGTGGATATGAATTCGTTGCACAAAACCGCTGTAATTTATATTAAAATTTTTTGTTTGTCAGGTCTTTCTTATTCTAATCGCACAGTGTATCCAAGTATTGGCAATTCATGCTTTGTTAGAAACAGCGAACAATTAATCTAGATTTGCCGAATACACGACAGTTACGTATACAGTCCATTAATTTAGATATGCTAGCGGATGAAAAAGTAAGACAATAGTCTCGCGGCACTTAAAGAAAGCTTATATCAAACAGTGAAATCTCAAGGAACGGAACTCGCGTCAAGTGACCTTCGCTGCAGCCGCGCGGCCTTTCTCACGATTCGCAGCCCCAGACCGGCTGAAGAAAAAAAAGACATTACGCCCGTTGGTCTGATTGGCCTCCACACGCGACGTCAACCGGTCGCCAAGTGCCTCCGTTTTTCATTCGTTGGTGCAGAGGGCGCGCTCCTGTGAAAAAGAGAAAGTCACGCGTCTTTTCGATGGCTAGCAAGTTACAAGACAACAGAGAGCTCTTTCGACTAGGGTAATTAAATTAGAAAGAGAACTTGGCATGGAGGCACGTGTCGCAAGGATTTAACTACGACGTTTGTGGCCGTTTCGACGATTCGCATGACATACTGATGTGGGAATGCAGGGTGGGACTGACACTGTGATGTACAATGCGGTATTACGGTTGTGTAAAGGACTGTCGCGATACAAATTGGCACTTATGACTGTGGATTTTGTAATGAGAGAACCACGTGCATGGTTATTAATGAATAAATATCATTATTACTTACACGTGTCTTTAACATCTGGGGTCATTAATAACTAGTGTTTTTATCTTGGATACTTCCTAACGTGTTGCTCTTATAATTTACAAGCATAGCTGATAATAATTTATCAAAAATTTACTACTAGACAAGGAATATTGAGTAGGGAATAAAATTTATCGGCTGTTAATAAATTAGATAATTTTTATTCATACTGCGTGGTACCCTGATAAGGTTTCCTTATTAGATCTACTACTTCTGGTTTCTCTTTGGTCGAGAGTAACCTAAAAGAAAGTAACGCATGAGGATAAGTTTATTGTAAATTATTCTTAGCAATACTTACTCAGTATTTATCACAGTTTTTGGATTCCCATTGTCAGCATCTTTCCTAGCAGGAACAATGCGAATCATCATTTTAGCATATTCTTGTTTTGGTAGGAATCTAAAATAATTGGATTTTATTTAATTTTCAAATAATGCTCCAAAGCCATCAAGACAAAAAATTAATTGTCATATACGAACCTTTGCATCAAAGGCGATATATGATCAGGATTAACTTTTGATGTATCCATTTCATTAGCAAAATAGCTTGTAATGAGCCCAACAACAACGGTAATTAAAGTCCCAAGTGTAGTGTAATGAAGAAAGGAAAGATTAAAGATTTCCAAAGGTTTATCATCTGGGTCCAAAGGCGGCCGAATCGTTGTTGTCAATATAGTAGTATTTGATGGGCATAAATCCGTTGTCGTTGGTAGATGTTCGTAGGTAATCCTGCCGTTTATTACATGCCACTTGGTACCCCAAACTACCCATGTCATAAAGAGAAGAGAAGAGTAGCCACCCACAAGTGCTCCTTTTTTGCCGATCCAAGGAAGTAGGATGCCGACGACAAACAAGCCGAGCAATGGACCACCCATAATTCCAGCAAAGGTACTAGATATCTCAAATACCGTACCCATTTTTTTAGCGACGAATACAAGGGAAATAGCCATTGCTCCAACAAGTGCAGTTATGATCTAGTTATAAAAATTTTATAATAAAAAGGATCTTATAAGAATTAGAAACATAGAGATTTCAATTTCAATGCACATCGGACTTTCATCTACAACCTTCACTATGAAAAATGCTTTTCAGTAAACATTACTAATCTCGGGTGTTAAATGATTAGGTATCTGATTAGTAAATAATAGTTTCATTTACCTTCATGATATTTGCTGCTTTTGATTCTTCGTGATACTTTGACGGTAGCCATACTTTTAAAAAGTCATCGTAAATCATGCTGCCTAGTGTATTTAAAACTGCACTCAAGGTCGCTAGAGCTGAGCTAATTAGACCTGCTAAGAATATGCCGGGAAGTCCTATGATATTTCCAGCAATGTCCATTACGAAATATGACAATATCTGGTCCAAACTGGCTATTTTCTTAAAAAAACGATAAAAACGAAGGTTATTATATTAATTACATTGCAAAGCTATCTTTTTTATTTACCTGAGATTTTACTGGATCGCATCCGTGATATCTAGTGTACATAGTGAGTCCTAGTATGAGACACATGAATTTAATTGCGCAGCAACCAAGTAAAATAGCCCACACTGCTCTTTATTAAAAATTTTATTACTAAAATCACATAATTTAATTTGCAAAAGTTTAAATACTTATTTAAATTAACATACTTTTTTGCTTCTCTTTCCTCGTGTATCGTCAACAATTTTTGAACGTGTTTTTGAGAAACACTAAAAGATCCGAGATACAAAGATAATGTCATGGATAATACTGTCCAAAACGTACACCTCTCATACATGCTTGGATTCAAACTAAAAGTACACATTTATGATTGATGTAGTCTATTTCATAAGTTCGTAATTACGCACGTGTGCAACTTACTCGAAAAATTTTATTCGTTGGCCTTCCTTTGAAGTTTCCCATATGTTTGAAAATCCTCCAACTGAAATTATTCCAAGGACTAATATCGAGACGAATCCGCCAAAAGTAAATATAAATTGAAACGTGTCCGTCCATACGACTGCCTTGACTCCGCCCTTTAATAATTAATTTATTTATCACATTTCAATAAAGCAAAAATAACTTTTTCTTTTGTCACATTGATTGAAGCTATTGTTTATCGACAATTAAATGACTCGAGTGATAAATTTATTCAAAATAAATAAATAAACACAATGCAGCAGTCAATCATCGGTGAAAATTTTTTTGCATAATTTCTACCGTTATTGGTTTTTTGTTTTAACTACAAAAAGTACAATGAAATTATTGCGGCATTTTTATAATGCAAATCAAGAGTATATTGCATTCGAGTTATTTATATGTTAATTTTTCTTATTATTAATTCTAGGGGAGAAAAAAACAGTAAAGGTACTTACCAAACTTGTGTAAAATATACAAATTGAACAAATAATTAATGTCAATAAGTGGAGGTCGATTCCAGTAAGTTGTGAAAAGGCAATGCTCGGTGCATAAATTATAACTGCACTGTAGGCTATCAGACAAACAACGTACGTGACCGAGCACAATTTTCTCACAGCTTTGGAAAATCGCAATTCCAAATATTCGGTGATGCAAAGTAGTTGGAGTTTGAAAAATACCGGCAAAAATATGTGATTCGTAATGAGAATGGAAATTATTGCTCCTATTATTTCTACGCCGTATTGAGATCCGTGAAGATAGATTTCCGTTGGGAATCCTAAGTACGTGATGCCTGACAATATGCTTGAAAATATCGATTTTTAATTAGGACTGAAATTCGGGAATTTGATATAAAATTTTGTTTCAAATTTATTCTGGTACCTTGATATACCGCTAATTGCAACGGGAATATACGACATGCTTTTTCCAGCGTACAGGTATTCATTTATAGTGTTTTGTTTACTGAAGAATCCGAAATAAATACCAATCACAATACTGCTACCGAGCAAAGTTGTAAAAACAAAATAGTCCAATAAACCAAAAGTTAATTGCTGCATGTTGATGCTCTTTTTCTTTCACCACGCGCACTTAAAATTACTATCACAGTCAAGCAAAAAGTGAACTCTTGTATTGTGCAAAGACATCAGACGAACACTGAAAGACTAATGGTTAAAGTGCCAGTTTCCGACGAAAAGATAATGTGATAAAAAGCTTATCAACTCTTGCGATTGTATTATAAAGCTTATGAATATCCTCTTTGAATTCCCAATTATTACTCTATCTCATCGATAACTATTTGTATAAACTCATATCTTGGAAGAGGAGTAACACAAATGACCACATTATGAATAAAAATGTGTTCTTACGAATAAGTCATCTGTAAGAATGACTAGACTGATCTTACAATTGTCTCAAGTGATCCTTTCGAAGTACCTGTTGATTAGCAATATACGAGGCACATCAATGCAGGCGACACTTGATAATTATTATTTTGTTTACATCGATTATACGAATAAATGTATTTATAAATATCACATGCAAATTCTACAATTTAGATAAGTTAGTCATTTAAAAAGTAAAAGAAATATTAACAATTTAATTAGAATACTTTACATTAATTAATTGATGTAGAAGTAGGCTATCGAGATGTTATCGTTACATGAATACCGAGAATATTTTTCTCGATATTCGACGATAACTTTATTTATAAGACGTTTTCCTGAGACGTCTGCAAAAATCGTTATTATCCCGCACTAACATCTTATGCCAACAACAAAACTAAACTGCTCATTTCCAATGTTCAATTCAAATGGTTTGATCATCCGCTGCTTTTTTACTCAGAAAAAAACAATCCAGTTTCTCATTAAAAAAATAGAAAAAAAGAATTAAGAAAAAAGAGAAAAACTCAAAGTAAACGCATCGCCGCCGTACTAAATAGTCCCAGAGCCAAAGCGTTAGCATGGTTTGTTCTTGTCAAGCATTCGCAAGGACGTACTTGGGCGTGTAGCAGCGCCGTGCGCGCTTCAGCCACTCCTCTCTAAGTCGGTCAAAGGCGCTCTTCCTTAACTCTCCCAGGAAGAGGGGAGCAGCTCGAGGCGCTTGCCTAAGGACGACGGGAGGGCAGGCGGAGGTTACGCGGCTAAATCTCATAAGCATCGATCGAGGGCCGCCCCGATCGCTCCACCCCCCACCTACGTGCACGCTTTACCCCGCTGCTCGAGATCAAAGGCGCCGCGACATTAATGCGCCCGGGCGACGGTGCGCGATTCGATTAACGGGGGGGGGGGGCGCCACCGTTGCCGTCACCTCGCGTTGCACTTATGCATCGACCCTTCGCCAACTCCCTTACACACCTCTTCTACATCTCCTTGCTCTCCGCGCCTTTCTTCGCTCTTTATATACATGTACGTATCTCTGCCGAGCTTGAAGCTTGTTGCTCTGCTTTCATGCAGGATAGTAAAGGTGTACCACTGAGAAAGGCGAGTTTTATCAAATTTTCCTCGGATAAAGGGGAATTTGGTGTAATAATGGAAAGCGGTGAGTCGCGAGAGTCGTAGACTTGGCCTCTCGGAGACACGAGAGATTTCTTATCTGCAGACGCGCGGCGCCATCTGATCGATGCTTTCATATCTATACCTCATTGTGTTTCATAAATGTACATCTGATGGATCTACTGGACGTTCAATGAAACCTATCGAGATATCGATCGATAAAATTCTTTTTTCCACTTAGATTGTAAAAGTTGGTATTACGGGACGTTTTATCGTTATTAATGTATAAAATGGTATTAAAAAGTAAAAGCGCCAAAGTGCTTTTGATGTGCCATTTCGGATTATTTTCACGCCTGCGCTGCCTGATGTTTATTAAACGCGAGGACTCGGTACAAAAATAGAAATGTTTGTTATTCATATTTTTATTCGTTACTCGTAAAGCGTCATTATTAAAATTGAGTCGACAGTGTTTTTCGTAAAATATTAAAAAAAATTTTGTATTAAAGCTTCGTATATCGTTGTTTAAGATCAAGACTAGTAGCTTCAATGCTTTTTACTGGTTAATGCAAAGCCCAGGCATTTTTGTGCTCCAAGTACTTAACCGTAAAGTTCTGGAGAACAAGTTAGCTGCGTCTTAGTTCGGGAGTCCGTGTAGCCGCCGATCGAGTTGGGTATGGGTGCCACTAATGGAAGAGTTCATCAGCTTGGCAAATCCGATCTTCTAGTGTAGAAACCATATGTATTCCAAGGGGTACAAATACAATTTGTGTACAAGCGCTGGTTTCAATTTTGGTTGATTTCCGTAAAAAAAAGGACGGTTAGCGGATTTGAGTGTATTGGAAGTAATACAGATGTTATTGAACTTTCAAGAAAAGCTGGACAGTCTATGAATAATTCAAAAGATTTCTAATTTATACGAAACTTTTGCTTTTATTTTTTTAATACAATTTTCCTATTTATAAATTTACTTATCTCTGTTTATTATAAAAACGCATTTTACTTGAGTAATTTTTTATTTTGCACTTATTCCTACTAATTTTTTAAAACGTATTGTTATAACAAACCAATGCGCTCAAGCTGTTCACCCTTTTCCTCTCAAACACACGTACTATTCCAACGCTCGCATACTTTCCGTAATAAAAATGTCAATCTCCTGGAAAGTAATCCAAGCTCTCAGGCTCTCAGTGAGTTCCAACAATAGCACATTTTTCTATCCAGCGCAATAATGCAAATCAGCACCTGCCAGATAGCGAAATTTCAATCGATAAATCAGTCCGCCGCTAATTAGCGCCAGGGCAAACAAGAAATAAATATAAGTCCGATTCAAAATCGCTCTCTTCAGTCTTTTTCCTCCTTTTATATTTTTAATTATCTCACGCTTGTGTGTATACAACACACACAAGCGAGTTCCCGATTCAAGCGTATAATCTTTCTCGATAGCGCTCGGCTTTTCCTCTCTCCAGCAGTAGTAGTGGCTCGAGCGCGATATCGGGATCGAGAGAGCTATAAACGGAAAAAGTCCTTTTGAAAAGGCGAAAGCTGACTGCATGCGCACCGTCACTGCACACTCGAGTCGCAAAGCGAGCGAGAGAGAGAGAGAAACTCGGAATCCAGGGCTGCTGCCCGAAGTTCTGCTAGGCGTAAAACGAGAAGCGAAAATTTCCGAGTCGTAGTGGGGAGGGTGTCTCGAGGGAGAAAGGTGCGGAGGGGTAGGGGGAGGAGCGGAGGCGAGATATCGCAAAGTAATTCTAGTCGGCACTGAAGCTAGACACGTGCGTGCAACTCGCTAGACAATAATTTCCTCGGCCGGGCCGACCAAGCGCTGCTGCTCTCGGGTAACGCGACACTCCTCGCTCTCTCTCTCTCTCTCTCTCGCGCAACTTTTCCTACTCGCCCGCGTTACGGGAAAAGGAACAAGTGATGAGGAAGAGAGAGGGAGGGACAAACGGCTCAAGGGTTTTTCTTTTTTTTTTCTCTCTCTCTCGTAGCGCCGAGGCTCTGGTTTTCCGAGCGCAATTTGTTTTCCCCGTCTCTAACTCGCTTTTAATTTCTCGGCTCCTCTGTGTACGTGTGCTCCCTCTCTGTACGTGTGTGTATATACATGGGGAGTTGGGATTGAAAAGTCCGCGAGCGCGCGTTCCTCTGGACGACTAGCTCCGAAGTTGTTAACGCTCTAGGGGGGGAGCTCGAGTGATTTTCGTCACTTCACTTTCAGTTGCTTGCTAAATTGATATTGTATAAGCTCTCTCGTTTGGCCAAAAGAGAAAGCACCACTTGTTTCGTGTTTTAAACGTGTTCGCAAGAGAGAGAGGTAACTCGCGTGAAATTAACGGTCTAATCTGTTTTCTTTGGAAAAAAAATTTAGGTTTCTGTGTTTATGGATGACTCTTCTTTTTTTCTTTTGACGTTTGTAAAAATCTAGGCTCGTCGAGGTGTAGATACGTGGGAGGGAGAGAGAGAGAGGCAATCGTAATCCATATTGCAGAGAAATCTAATTATATTAATATCCAGCGGGTCGTTTGTTATCGTTGCTAATGCGGATATTAATTATTAAAATTATTAACGAAAATACGCTTATTAAAGTTGTAAAAGGTTATTGCATCTCTCGTCCTCGGCAAAGTCCGAATGACGATGAGCGCATTTTGCCCCAAGGGCAGGTCCGCTTTGATCTTCGAGGCCGAGCGCTTGCCTTTTGAGGGCATCAATTACAAAATAAAACAATGCCAAATTGAAAATGTTCCCTTTGATATTTTACGATACGCGCATATGTATATGGACCAAATCGTTTGTCCAGTAATTAACTCGGCTGTCCGGGGGATGCATGGCCAGAATTTTTGGTCATTAACGAAAAATACAATAAATGTTATTATTGGAAATTTGTTATTTAAAATAAAAACAACGATATGAATACAAAGAATTTCATTTTTTTGCAATTAATGCATTAGCAATTTTCGATTATTATTTTTTATTGAATATCGATAAGAGAATGGTATCTAATCGTAATTGCGCATAATATCTGTTGGATAATGTTTTTCAATATCATACATTTGAATATCAATGCATTATTGTTGTGCAATATGCAAAACGTTGAGAAAGATTATGAAGCGCGTTGCGAATGTTTTGCCCAAAAAGCGAGTAAAATCGCAACCTTTTTAATTTCGCCCACATTGTCTATAAATCCGACAAATTCATTTTTTTTCTTTTCACTACACTATTCACGCTTCGTTGCCTTTTAGATCTATCCGGAGGCACAATACCTTCATAAATTTTCCAGATACCACCTGTTACAACACTTCCACCTTGATTTATATACCTTATGCGAAATTCCTTTATTTTTTTTTCACACCTCCCCTCCCCACATATTGCAAAGATCGAGCGAATTTTGAAAATTTGCATGAATAACAAACCCCACCTTATGCACACTCGTTTCCACATATAATATTCCAGCGGCGCTTTAAATTCTTACATTTCTCCAAAGCGAATTAAAGCCCGCGCCATATATTCCAAGTGAAACTTTAATTCCATTAGAATCAAAAGTACATAACAAGCGCGAGCGTATCTTGCTTGCAAGTACACGTCGGCCGCTTAATTTTTCCCCTTCTCCCATCCTCATCCCGTTACTTCTTTCGCGACGTGCGAAAAGTTTAGATTTTCAAAGTTGCCCGGGCCAATTTTCTCGCGCGTCAGCGGCCATTTTCAAAATTGCCGCTAACGTCCTCTCCTCGCCTCCGCGGATGGGACTTTCATAGCGCATTTCCAAAACAGCCTGGAAGAGAGAGAGAGAGAGAGAGAGAGAGTAGGGGGTGAGTATGGCAAAAGGAGTTGGTTAGCGGGAGAGGGGAGGGAGGAAGACAGACGCGCGTTGGCGTAGAGCTTCGGAGCTTTTCAGAGCAGGTGTTGGCCGTCGCGAAATTTACTCTAGCTTGTTTAGGCGCGTCGCGGCAAACTTTAGCCCGGGCTAGTTTTAGTTCGTTTTCCACTTAATACGCTTTCGCCGTTTGTTTTTACGAAATTCCTCGAGATGAGGGCGAGAGAGAAAAGGGGGAGCACCGAGGTAGTTTGAACCACCCTCCCCGCACCGCTAATGGAAAAAGTTTGTTAGCGCAGCCCGAAAAATGTACGCGCGACTCGTCATCTGGATGACAAGCCGTTGAGTTATCCCGTAGGCACACCGCCGCGAGTGACAAATGTCAGGCTAATTAAACACCATAAATCGCATTATTGCGGATTTTATAAAAAGGATAAAAAATTTTTGGCAATTTTTTTGTTCACCTTTCTTTTTCCAGGTTAAAAGTCGACGTTTATCGGTAAACAGACGGATTTATGACGTTTCCCGAAAGCTCCCGCGGACTTTTGCAGCTTTTCGACTAATGTGCGCGACTACGACGACGCGAGCAGAAAAAAAAATTTTCATAAATCACGCGCGTCCTACGCCGACCGTATGCGCGCAGTTACGTAAAAGCGCGATCCGCTTAGCGCAATAAATTTTACATATACACCCCCGGCGCTCCGAAGAGCCGAAGCCGTCCTAGCGTGATCCGTAATGAAATCGTTCGCTCCTCAAAGCGCGAGCTTTATAAAAACAAAAAAAAAAAGGAAAACTAAAAAAAAGAGGAGGTGCGAACAAAACAAAAACAAAAAAAAACGCGGACACCAACAGGAAAACAGATACATTTCGTTGGGGGGTCGAGCGCGCGTGCAAACAGAGGTAATCCGATGCGCGCACAAGCGACCGCGGCTCTGCCCTCGCGCATTTATATTTCGGCAAAAAGGTACGCGGGGCGGGGAGGAAGAGGCAATGACGCGCGGCAATGAAGCCGGAGAGAAGAGAGAGCCGTGTGTATGTGCGGTATAGCGAAGGTAGAGCCGTGGGGAGGGGAGGGGGTCGTTCTAAACAA
Source organism: Anagyrus pseudococci (assembly GCA_030522585.1). Classification (NCBI taxonomy): domain Eukaryota; kingdom Metazoa; phylum Arthropoda; class Insecta; order Hymenoptera; family Encyrtidae; genus Anagyrus; species Anagyrus pseudococci. Next base: position 136,003 of record JAPYYQ010000219.1, read on the forward strand.
GCCGCAGCGGTCGACCGCCACACGCGCGCCCTCAAACAATCGCTGCTCATTTCCAGCTCCCGAGCTCTCTCTCTCTCTCTCTCTCTCTCTCTCGCAAAACGTCCCCTGCCCTCTCTCTTCCCTTCATCGCGCGCTCAGGGTATATCTCGTAATGCGCGCGCGGCTCGCTGTATATACGGCAGGCAGCGTGGAAAATCGCGCTCTGCCGTATATACGTGTGCGCGTGTATAAACAGAGAGTGCTCTGCCCCTGTTGACTCTCTCTCTCTCTCTTTCTCTATCTCTCTCGATGCGCGTGGCGCTTGAGTGGCACTCGGGGACGGCACATTGCGGCTGGTGGTCGTACGCCTCTTTCCCCACTGTCTCCTCACCTCTACACCCACGACGTGTTTAATTGTTTACACGGAGAAATCGAGCGTCCTTTTCGCTCTTCTCTATCCCTCTTGCTATCTACGAAAGACTACCGCTTTAGCGCTGTTATTTTCGATTCTTATGCAACTCTTGCGCTATTTAAATGCGAAACGGTAGGTGCGCCTCTGTGTATAATTTGCAGCGAGAGCTATTCCGTGCGGTCGAGCTTTTCAAGCTTGATCAAACAATGAAATTTGAGGAAAGCCCGTAGGAATTGACGAAACGCTGTGTATAGCGCTATCTCTTGCTCTCGTGGGCTTTTGCAAAAGCATCCGAGGAGCGTGTCTCTCGCTTTGCTACTGGCTGGGCATTAGGAGGGAGCTTCCGAGTAATCGGGAGCGGCTCGGCGATAAAAGGGAGAGAAGCTCCCCCTCGCGGCCACGGGCAGGGGGAATCGTAAAAGGATGGAATTTCCACGAGGCTGCGTTTACGCGCGCCAAGCTTCGGTTATGGTCTTATGCAGATTCCGCGACGCGACGCTGCTCATCATTCTTTCCCTTTTTTTTTTTATGGTTATTGATTTTTTATGGTCTACCCGGCAGCAGTGGCAAAGCTGTGAAAATTCGTTTTGATTTTGCTGGGCGCGAGGATGAATGTGTAGCGAGGTTTTTTTATGGTTTTTAATAATTTTCATGGGGGGGGAAAGAAGCTGTGCGTCTGGGGGTTTGGTTGGTTTTGCTTGCTATTCGATTGAGGTGTGTGGAACGAGAAAAAGCTGGTGTAATTTAAAAAAAAAAAATTTTTTTGGTAGAGGGAACAACGAGGTATGAATATTAAAAGGATTTCGCGCGAGGAGCAAAAGACTTCCATCAAGTCCTATAAATGGATTGATTCGGTTTACGATGAAGAGACTCGGGATTCTGTACTTTGCTTCTTCTCTCGGGCTTTTGGGAAAGAGAGAGAGAGTAAAGCAGAGAGGGGGATTTACGTTTTACGCCCGAGACGCTCGCTCTTCCTTCCCGCATCCTTGTATTACCGTAAATTCCGCGCGCTTACTTTTTCCATCTGCAATTCCGTTTGCAGTTTAAATCCTCCTTTTCCTCCTTCCTCCTAAAGACTGTAAATCTCGGCCAATAAAAAAAAAGGAATATATATACCGGTGTATCAGAAAAAGGTGAAATCCAACACTACCGATTGTATCCAAACTCGCACACATCAAGCACAAATAGAAATCCCGAGGCGCGTAACTTTTACACCGCAGGATAAGGGGGGGGGTATTAATCGCGTAAGCGTCCAATTCAAGTAGGCATTGTCGGAGTAAGCAAGCAGCGTCCACCTTTCTTTTCTCTCTACCCAGCTGGCTTAACTCGATCGAAGAGAGAGAAAATCGTACGTTAACCTTCCGTTAAGCTTACAGCCACAGCCTGCTTTTAATTATAATTTCCTTCTCGGTCGAGCGCCTTGGCTCTCGATATATCCACTCTCGTATAAGCGCGTTTGAGCTTCCGGGAGCTCACGTGGCGCGTCAAGTGGCCAGCCGCTCGTTTTTGGGAAAGTCTACGGCCTTTTTGCCCCACCACTACTGCGGTCTTGCACCCGAGCCGCCTCTCTGTGGATTTATGTAAGCTGGCATTTTTTCTCTCTCTCTCTCTCGTAGAATGAGCTAGCTTTTTTGGGATCGGGAGATTTATAGGTTTTCAGCGCGTGCTGCAGTGTCTTGTTTTCCTATTTTTGTTTATGGCGGTTAGAGAGAGGATATAAAAACGAATTTGCTCCCCGGTAATTGGATGACCAAGTCGCGAATGAATTGGTTATTCGTAAGCTGGTTGTTGGTTCATTTTTTTTCATAATGGCTTTGTTTCGCCTATGTACCTCTCGCTCGATGGTATTTATGGCCCAAGCTCATTGTGGTTTTCTTAGGCACCCCGCGGGCCGGTGTTATTCTTTTTACATCACATTGCAAATTACATTACGCGCGCCACCGATGAAAGCGTATAGAAGTTATTGGCTTGGAAGGGGGAGAGGCAAGCACGTGGTTTTTAATTAGTATCTACGCGTCGATCGATGAATCCACCTCTTTATCTTTCTTTTTTCTTTTATGTAACTCATTCGGCTTCACTATTTTGTTGCTATTTTGATATTTCGTAATCATAACGTATCGAATAAAAAAAGAAAATTATCTTGACACATGTAGCGCATGAAGCTGCATAAACATCAAATCCGTCCGAAGATCCTGCAATAAGCCCCCATCTCCGTACCCAACTTTCCCTCTCGCTATACGCCAGAGTCCTCTCCGCATCAATTAACAAGCTCGTCTCCTCTGCTCCGATATACGAAAAAAAACTTTCCTTTTTCCCTCCATCCCTCGTCTCTTTCCTCGAAGAAGCCCCATATAAGAGAGAAAGATAATATCCAGAAAGAAGAGCGGTCTCTGGAAAAAGTAATCGTGGTAGGTAGAGAAGGGATTCAATATCAAGTGGGCCACGGGCATAATTACGAGGCGCAAATGGAGCACGTTCGGTGCCCCGAGAGAGCTGCAAGAGCGAACGGGACTCTCTGCATTATGTATTTTGAAAGCGACAGGGGCCACGCGCGCGCGTGTGCAATTAACGACGGCGAAAGAAGGTTCGCGCTCTCTCGCCTCGTAATTAATAGCAGGGAAGCTTGGAGTGACGCGCGAGCGAGTGTGTGTATGGGGCTTCTTGTCTATGTGCGAGAGCGAGTGGAGATGATGGTGAGGGGGGGGGATGAATTAGAGAGCGAGGAGGCAACGTCGGCTATAAATCAGTAAACGCGAGTAGCACACTCGCTCTGCACACCGCGGAAGGAACTTGAGAAAGGGATATCTGGCTTTTCTTCGGCACTCGGGAGAGAAACAATTTTTTCTTGTCTATATGTCTTCGAATTAATATTATGTTTTTTTTAATGAGATTAATAGGGGGATCGTTTGGATCTGGTTTTGAGAGATAGGCCTTACGGTCAATAGAAGCGCAATTACGCGGATAAAGTGAATATATAACGATTTTACAGGCTTCATCCGGTACACAGGCGCGAGCATGTGTACATTCTAGCACGGGTCATCGGAAATATCTAGCCCCGACTCTGCGGGGGATACAGCCGTACGACACAACACGCATCCGGCTATCTCTCCCCGAGGCTATACTATAACTCATATTCCGGCTGCATCGCGGCTGCATTGTTGCCGCGCACTCTCGCTCACTCACCGAGCCGAAAAATGACTGCGGAATTGACGTGACATAGCCCCTCCCCCCCCCCCTCACGTCATTTGTTGGATTACCCACCACTTGTTCCGAGCTTGTTTGGTATTCAGCGACGCCCTGCTGCTACCACCACTATACTGGTATATACACCGCTCTCCTCTCCCGATGTTTTTCCGTTCGCCTGGTTTTTGTGAAATGTTTGCCCGATTGTAAAGAGCAGAAAAGAGGATTCGACGCTCGCGCGTGTGAAGCTTGTTCGTTGGCCTCCTATCCCTCTCCACCTCCTCCCGATTCTCATATCCCGGGACTGTATGCTCGCTCTCGAAAATAGATCGTGATTTCGGAGGCTCTTCTTTCCTCTTCTTTTTTTTTTGTTCGTTTATTATTTATTTCTGTTTTCGTTCTACTGCAGCACGAGAGCGGTTGCGTATTTATTTTTAATAAAATAATCCGTGGGGCTTTACTCCGGCGGGGCTAGCTCGGGTGATGACGAGGGCTGTGAGTTTTCGCGAGCAGCGGCGGCTTCTGTGTATTCCCGTGGATTTAAAATTCATAACCGCTGGAAAAACAGAGTTGTAAAAATAATATTTACACTGTTACGCGCGCTCGCGATATATCCGAGGCGAAATAACACGAGCTCATTTCAATTTATTTTTTTCAACAACATATCATAAGTACGTTGAAAATTTGCATCATTGACGGTATCTAACCCTAAGCCTCTCTCGTCACACCTATCCCCGTGTGATAAAAATATTTCATTACACCATCATCAGAAGCCGAAGAGCACAAATCCATCGTAAATCCGTCGTCACCGCGCGCGATCGTCGTCGAGTCGCGATCAATATCCACTCTCTCCCCGACATACAGCCAGTAAGATATATATTCACAGAGGCGCGCGCTCGCGCAAAGCCTCGATAAAGGAAGAAAGGCGGATAAGAGAAAGGCGGGCTCGTCCGGCGTTTCCTTCTTTAACGGACGATAAAAGCCGTTATTCCACTCGAGCCTTCCTCTCGCGCTTCCGCGGCTCCTGCTGGCCTCGTAAAACAAAGATGGAGAGGGAGGATCGTCCTCGAACTCAGGCTCCTCACTTGGATATATGTATAAAACGCGGCTGGCTGCATCATCGCTAGCTTTCGCTCGGCCTGGCAATTTCTTCTCTCTCCTGCGTCGACCATAAAAAAAAGAAGGAGGAAGAGGGACTAGGCTTAAGGGATGTTGCGTCAGCGATGCCGCTCCCGCGATTACTTCGCTCAAGGCTTGCCCCGGGGGTGATCGGTATACGGCCGGTAGGAGGGGAGAACTTTTCAAAGGGAATCGCCCCGAGGGTTACTTTTTTTTACTATCCGAAATGCCTGGGTTACGTAGGGAACATGGAATCGAACAGGAACATATCTGGTCGAGTGTACGGATTCCTTTTCACGAGGATGATATTCCGTAAGTAAGGATTTTCGCATCTCTATCCAGTGGTAGACACGTATAGCTTTATTAGTGTATCTTCCGCGATGCATCTCGTTCCGTTATTATTGTGCGGATTGTTATACAATCCAAAGGATGAGACGGCAGGCAGTCGAAGAATGCAGATATCTCGTTAGGCAAAATCGAGGGCAATTTAGCCGACGCGGGAGGCGCTCATTCATGCACCCAAGCTACGCGCATTACCTATTACGGTATTGTGGCGATTGTACGTAACTCGCAGCTCACGGGGCGTTTGTGTTGCGCGAATGTGTATACCAGAGTAAGCGCTCGTTTCCCAAGGTCTCTTACTTCCTCCTGCCGCACTGCTGATTTCTAACGCTCTCGTGTTAATATTGACTACTTCTTCTGTTGCTGTTGTGAAGATATGAAAAAAATACATAAGGTTATTAATAGCGAAAAAATTGTGAATAAGGATATCGAGTTTTATGAAATCCTTGGTTTATGAAGCAATTAAAGGCTGTGGGAACAATAAATTGCGACATTTGCCATGTTTACACAACTCGGATACTCGTGCATGTTTAATTTAATAATTGTAACGATTATTTACAGTGAAAAAGCATCGTTATAATTAAAACTCAGGCCTTCGCGTTTTTAAAAACTGTGAACATTCTTTTTTGTCGCTTTTCAATGTAACAAAATGTTTATAACGGAATTTTCGTATACAACCGCGAAGAATAACTTTTGGTGGTAAACGTATAACACAATGGTCGGCTATTGGTATTATGTACATATACCGAGGTTCAATCCCGCGCCGCTGAAATCCGTTAACGAGCTGTATTTGGAAACGTAAGACAAAAGTAACAATGTGGTACAACTGAAAATACAATACGTATCGATGTGTTCTCACCCCCATACTTGCCCATCAATTAGTACAACGGCTTAATCCCTTTACACGAAATTAAAGGTTCCATGTAAATAAAAAAGTTTATTTATACATTTGTTTACGGCAATAAACACAATGTTAACCCTATACGATCATTACAAAATGATTTGGTAGTATCCCGATAAATCAAAGCCTGTTAACCGATTCCGATAAGATTATCCAATAATCGATCGTTTGTCCAATGGGTCATTCTCGCGTAAATTGTCGCAACCTGACTGGCTCGACCCCGAGGAAACTATCCCCCTCCTTCCCACATAAATTCTTGAAAAAGCCAGAAAACATAATAAGATACAGAATGAAAAAAAGGCCATTTGCTCCTTAGTATCCCCGAGGCCATTCCAATTCAAACGGACGATTTGTGGCTCGTAAGACCGCGGCGTTAACCAAGTCGGTCACTATCATCAACCGTCCACTATCCTGGTGAGGTATAAAAGCTCAGAGCACTACACCTCTCCTTCTCTTTTTAAATCTCCATTTGATCGGACGGATTGCGCGTACGATAATGCACCCGCGAGATTTACCGTCAACGTCGCCCCTCTCTCTCTATGTGTTGTTATTGAATTTAATTGGTCCAGTGATGAAAGGTTTTTGCTTTTTTAACTTTACAGCGCTCTGGGATCACTTGGCGCTGGATTGATGGCTTAGGCTTTCCAGCTACGTAATTGTGATCGCTGATTTACACTTTAGAGGATCAGATACATTCGATGTTAGGACTTGGTGCAAATGAGCTGTGCTCGTTAGAAAGGCAGTTCGAGGAGATTAGTCCTGGTATATCCACTTTAATCAAGTATTTTAATTCAAATTTTCTCGGGGTACGTGTTGTTATATTGTTTAAAAAAAATCGTTTTGCTCACTTGCAGCTTGAGTTTCGCCGGAAATTCTATTTATAACAACACATTTTTCCAAATGGACTGTTTTATTAATATTTTCCCCTCCCCAGATTTTCAATATAACATTTCAAGTATGCACGAAATTTAATGAACTTGAATTATTTAATAATTTCATTATTGAACGTTTATTAAATCTTTTTTTTTCCTTTCCTTCTCGCTTACGCTTATTTAAACTCATTTCGATTCAATAATTAAGACCTTTACTAGTCTATCGAATAATTAACAATTCACGTTATATAGATGAAATAAAAGAAAAAAAAGAAAGGATTTAATCAATTTTACTAATTACCGTACTTCCAGCATGGATGACCATCTCTCGAACTGATTGCAGTTCCGCTAATCAAAATATTTCATTTGATTTCTTCTAACAATTCATAATCCACCAAAAGAGAAAAACCTAAAAAACTTCAACTATATAAACAACTTATTCATCCACACAAGCTCGTCAATCAATCCCCTTTAAAAGAAAAAAATCCAACCCAACAGCTACATTACCTCCGATCCTTTCGACAACCTACGTTTCACAAAACAGCCAAGGCTCGATCCATAAACTATAGCAACGCGCGTATGCAGGCATATCGATCTCAGTGCTCGATCCGCGCCACTCACCACGTCGCCGCTCGAAATTTCCCAAAAGGATTGCTTCACCCGCGCTCCGACTATACGCGAGAGAGCGGCCCTTCTCTAATCGTCGATTTCGCTCCCCCTAAAGTCGTGATTCTCGTATTAAGGCGCAATATCGCGCGACACATCTTGCGTTTGCTCGGGGATAATAGAGCCGACGGCTCGTGATTTTCACGCGGTTTCGTCCTCTCCCCCTCCCTATCACCTCTTTCTCTCTCTGTATGCTCTCATTCGTGGGAAAGGGATTGAGAGAGATCTCACGCGAAACCACGAGATTCGATCCTCGATGACCTTGGGGGAAGCTCGAGGATTGGGACGCGATTTCAAAGATAATACTCGAAATGAACGTTTGATGTTTAATATCGGAATTTCGTAATGGTCTCCCCGCGTCAGTGTCGTGACGGTTTTTGAATATCTCAGTTTGCCAAGACCGTTGCGGCACTTATTTTTCTAATACATTTTATTAAAAAACATAACCGACGCTCGCGGTAAGCGGTAAAGAAAAAAGGATAATGAAAAATTGAAGGCAGAGCCAGAGGGTTAACCGGTCACGTGTGCTCGCGCAATGTGTCAAAAGAAAAGCAGGGCCTGCCGCCGCGAGGGTAACACGAGTTCGATCTGAAATTTAAAAGAAAGCCCTCGCTCTTATGCGCTCCTCTGCAACCGAGAGAGATAGAGAGCCAAAACCTCTCGCCTCGCGGCGAAAACAATAGAGTTTCGTTCGCGCGAATTTATTCCCCCCCTCCTCTTTGTGTCGTGAGTTAAGCTGCCGCCACCGGTGCGATATGTGTGCCTCTACAGCGCGCATGTTTACGACCTTACCTTTTTTTCCTTCTTTTTTTATCCCTACTTTTCAATTAATTCCTTCCGACAGTTTATGCCTGTCGTTTTGCATAATTTCTGTAATTGGTAAATACCAATTAAAATATATATAACACACGGACGAAACTGTCGCGCTTGCTACAGGGGGGGTATATCAAGCCTGAAATAGAGCTCACGAAACGAGGACAATAAGCCGAACGAACAAGCGTTGTGTTGCTCTCTCGTTAAATATATCCGTTTTTATCCGAAATGTATTACGGTAACATAATTCAAAAACATTAATCCAAGTGAATATACGCATACGCGTACCAGTAGCAGAGAAATAGAGACACAGTGTGTATCTGATGCTGCACTACAACCCTCCCACCTCATCCCGACACGTCTATAAATCGCATAAGAATTGTGAAACGCACTAAGCGCACTTGGCTGGAAAAAAAGGGAAAAATGACGACACCGGGCATATCTCTAAGCAAATTAACGCGAGCTTCCGGCGCGAGCGAAAGAAGAACGAGGGGAAAGTTGACGGCGGCCGACGCGTTGGAGTGTAAAAATAGAGACCCTCCGTCAGCCACCTCCTCTCTCTCTCTCTCTCTCTCTCGCGACTATGCCAATTAAAAGTTTATCGCGATGAGAGCGTAGCGCGAGGAAAACGGCCTGGCCATTTTTCCACGGACTCCCCCCTTCTACGCTGTGCGATCGTTGTCGCGAAAAAGAAGGAACTTGTCGCGATGGCAGACAGATAGCAGTCGCATCTCGTTTGCGTGTCGCTTAAACGACAGACTCGCTTGTTATGCGAGAGTTGCCAGCGAGGATTACAGCGGCTCTCTCTTGCTCGAGGTATATCGTTTGGAATATTCAATGCGTCTTTTAAGTTCTTTTTTTCTTCTTCGAAGTTTCGCCTCGTCATAAGTTTCCAGGACTAGTGTGCGATAATAGTTGTTAGAGAGGAGGTTTGGGAACAATTTTTTTTTTCAAGAGGCGCATGCGCTTTGCACTAATGTTATAAGCGAGCGGAGACTTAACCAGCGAAAACTTTGATCGCTATCTCGGGAGCGCAATTAGCGCCGAAAAGGTCCAGTTTCGCCTATTTTTTTTCTTCGTCTTTCTATTGTTGGCGAGAGGCGCCAAAAAAAAAATTTTTCCTATTGTCGGTATACATTTTCCGCGAAGTATCGTGAAAGCGAGAATTGTTTCACCGACCGATATTGTGCAGTTCTCCCGAGAGAGAGAGCTACGTTTGTGTCAGGTCAGCTTTTTTTTTGCTCGCTTTGGCTAATACGAGGAAATTGTTTGCTAAATTAAAGAAGTAGCGCACTCGCCATTGTTCTCTTCGTTTTGGTAACTCTCGAGTTTTCCAAAATCTTTGAAAAAAAGGCAAAACAGGTTCTCCGATATATCCTGAATGTTGCCGACTGATTCCTGCTATAATTTTAATCCGACCTACATATTATGCTCAATCTCGATTAAAATCCAAGCGTCTATAAATTAAGAAAAAAAATACGTAATCTAACGGTTTAGCACTTGATTCCGGTGGTGTACTTTAATTTATACAACTGCAGTGTCGAGTAAGGACTGATAACGGCACCATATACGTAATCCTGACTTCCTTATTCAATACGTACACAATTAAAGCAAAGCAAGTTCGGCATTGAATAATATTGAGTAACCGTTAGCCCATTCTTACGCAATGACCCCAGCGCAAAAACCTGCAAGTTATCCCGTCCAAGGCTAACAACATCTGTTGATCTGAATTTCCTGCGAACTCGAGGGATAAAAAAGGGGTCAATCCTTTCCAAAACCGCAACCTCAAAAATTTCAACTCTCAGCAATTTCCCCTTCGGATTCCATTCCAAAAAACAGCAACCCAAGAGGATAGGCAAGGATAAAAAGGACAAAGGCAAAACGAAAATGGGGGGAACGGTCGAAAGCGAGTGACACAGTCGCGCATAGTCATCCAATTCTCGGCATCCGCGTGTATATGCCAGCACGTATGTGTGTCATTCGCGTTCGGGGCCGTATACCGTGTGTTTTTTCGAGCGGTGCTCGGGCAAAGGAAAGGGAAAGAGAGTATAACTCGGGCGCGCGACCGGCAATGTAACGCGCTCTCGACGATAAGAATTAAGGCGAGAGAGGGAGAGAAAGAGAGTTTCATAAAAGCGAAAGGTTTCATTATTATGCACGCGCGGCTGGCAGGCAGGCAGCTCGCCCTGGAGAGCCGTTAATGCCATTAGTCGCTCGAGGAAGCGAAAACTGGAGCAGCAGGAGAGACGCCTAGAGAGAGAGTCCGGCTCTCTTTTGCATGTGTCTGTGCACTGGGCAAGGTTGTAGGTCTTGCTTGTATTTCTCTCGCGGTTGAGCTCGCGTTTTTTGCTGCCCGATTTATAAGTGTAGCCTTTCTGCTTATTCCTCTCTGTCTCTCATTTTACCTTGATACCGGAAGAAGAAAAAAAGTCAACTGTAATCGCTCGGAGATCAAAGTGAGGCCTGTGTAAGAGTGGACAAGTAGATTCACGCTGGAACGGACGAGCCTGCTGGATAAATTTAACTGAGAGTATGGCTGTGTGTATTGGTGTTCGTGGGTGGTTAGTGTAGGCTATAGGGGTATATTTATAATTGAGAGTCTCGAAGGTTTTTCTCTTAGTTTTACCGTCACATTCACGTGAGACTTTGTTGCGATTTTAAGGGAAGACTTCGGTTGTTGCGCAAATATGGAGAATCGTTAGGTGAGGGGAGAATAGATTTGGATTCGGATAAACTCGATGCCTGCGCTCTCGCTTTCTGGAGTGAGTTATCCAAGGATTACACGGCTGTCGCGAGGAATTGTCGCAAGCTCGCCATATAGCGTCACTTTGACTCGATCTTTCTCACAGCTGTCGCGAGAATGGATAAGCCTCGAGTTGCTTATTTACGTGTATCGGTATTTTTTTGTTCCTTAAGGGGTTTTAATTGTTTAGAGAGTTATCGCTGAGTTTTAGCGGAGATTAAAGAAAAATACACTACCCAAAAAGCCTCTGGGTGTCTTAGCCTTGTGGGAAAAAAAGTTATTGGTTTTACGGTAATAAATTGCGCTTATTTTAATACCAACATTTTTAACGACTCTTTACGACTCGTACACGAACATTATCTATCACGTGTATCTGGAAAATTAGAAAGATAGTTCCGCAGTAAAAGGCGCGCAATAATTATAAAACTCGCCTAATTTTTTCATTCCATTTTCAAATTTAATTAAAAAAAAAAAATCCACGTCTTATTACCCCCGCAGCATATCGTAATCGAATTACATAAGTATACAATCCCGAGTTACTACTTTTACCCACCATCTCTATTTCTCGTAATTGACAGAATTACGAATTGCGCCATCGTTGTAAAATAGTAAATCAGCTGCCGATGTTTATGCGTTTATACATCCCCTTGGGCCAATTAATCCGCCTATCTCTTCCCAAAGAAGCTTAGCTCTCGTAAAACAACGGCCGGCTTTAACGTTACACTTCCACGAATATAGCGAAAACTCATTTCCTGCTTAGCGCTAAATTCTTCGAATGCGTTACATTCGCTTGAGCCTGTATAATTACACATCCTAATTGCCGGTGCGTTAGCGAATACGCGCGTTTTTCTCTCTTCGTCTCTCGACTCCTTTTTTTTCTTCTTTTTTATCCCTTTGGCGCGAGCGCGCGTTAAAAAAAAATTTGCGCCTCTCCTCTCTCTCCGCATTATGCAAATTTTTGTAGTTTTTCATTAAAACTATACCCGTACTTGTTTCTCCCTCGTCTTCTTCTCTCTGGCCTTTTAAATTTTCTTTTAACAGGCCTAGGCCTTCTAATTTGCGTTTAAATAAACGTTAATAAGAATTTGTACGCGAAAAAAAAGTAGGGGTCTTTAAACTGCGCTTCGACTCTTTTTTTTTCAGGTTAATTAACAAGGAATAAGTTTAGTTCGTTCACATTTTATTTCTAGTAATTTTTCTAAAGACCAACATTACAGTCTTAAAACCTTAAAATTTTGCATTCCAATTCCCAAGAAGCGTATTACAACTCCACGACATTCAAACAACACAGTCTCCATCCTTCATACCACCTCACCCAATAATCGTCGCGATATCAAACTCATCGGTACAAAACAAAAACGAAAAAAAAAAGATCATCGAAGCCCCAGCAACGAGGCTAGGGTCACGCACACGGGATACTCCTCTATCCTCGCACAGCATCATTTTGCCCGGGGTATAGCGTAAAAGTGGAGCTAAATCCGCGATCCGCGACTCCTTGTTTGCCCACTCGTCGAATGCATAATGCGCTCACAGGTGAGGGTAGTGTGGATGTAGGAGGAAGGGGGGGAGGAGTAATGCAAAGCGATACGCGCGAATCACGGGGTCAGCTGCTGCAGTCGGCGCATTATCGGGCGCGGAATTATTATTATTGTTGTTATTAGCGTGTGTGCCGCAAGGGGGGAGCAGCTCTGCCAGCAAACCAGGCGCATTAAATGCGCCACGGCGAGCCGAGGATTATATGTATGAGTTTTTGCGTTTGCAACGCGGCTATATTCCTCTCTCTCTCGGATCCTGCATTTTTTTTCGGACGTTTCAAATGCGCTTTATATAACGCTCGGCGCGCAGTAGCGGGGGCAAGTATTACCCCCCCTCCGCGTGTAAGCGGGCTCTCTTCGGCCGAAAAGCGCGTGTGACCGTATATATCGAAATGCAAATAATTCGCGTTTCATGACGTGCTTTTATTGCTTTTTAATTATTATTATTATTTTTTTCATTTTTTCGTACGTGTGCGCCCACACCTAGACGCGCGTTATAGCTCTCTCTTTCTCTCTCGCTCGCTCGCGCTCTTTTCTCTCTCGCTCGCTCGCGCTCTTTTCTCTCGCGTGGAAAAATGGGGGGAAAAAATTTTGCGATGAAAATAAGCCGCGAGTGGCTTGCGAAAATGAATTTTAGCTTGATCTCATTACTTTTGAGCTTGGCTTTACAAGCGTTGAAAAAAATTAATGTCGAGGTTTCGCAAATAAAAATAAGAATATAGGGACTAACAAATATTTTACGTATAATACCACAGAAAACGTAGCATATGAATTTTGTCTTTATTTAGTGGTAATAAAATGTTTTCCTCGATTCCACCGTTAAATCCAAGAGATCCCAACAAAGTACAACGATTCGGAAGCTGTGCGAAGCACAGGAATATAGTCACGCAAGAAAAGTTAACCCTTTTCAAGAGTTTCGCACTTGGCATAGTACGAAGACCAGATTGGGGGCCGGATAGAAAGCAAACTCTGCGGGCGTGTAAAGGCGGAAATTTAATTCGGCCTAATGGATCTTAAGGAGATTGGCTTCGATTTCTTGGGCAGCAGTGGCGCGCAGCTACATCATTCGCAATTAAGATGCGTCGAAAGGCTCATCTTGCCGGCCAATCTTCTAACCCCATCCTCCGGCGCGTGATCAACTTTCTCTCTCTTGATACGCGAGTTTCTCTCCCCCTTCGTTTGATAATCCCCTTTCCCAACGAGTGGTTGACTTTGAATTAGCATTTCGCGCTTGAATTGCGCGCAGTGATCCCCTTTTCCCCGCTGTATATCTCGCCCAGCCTACTGTTTTCCCATGTAGGCTTTTTATATTCGACGCAAAAAAAAAGAGGCGTAAGTCTACAATTACCAGCGATATTAAATCAGCTAATGATGCCATGCTGAGAGGAGAGAGAAAAAAAGGACTCGCTTAGCGATAATCATCGGAAACGATTAGTTCGCCGACACACACGCCCAAAATTCCCAAGCTTTCCAAACGTGCTCTCTCGCTTTTATTGTAACAATCTCGAATTACCCAGCCTATCCCTCTCAATCAACCCCACACGTTTATTGGGAGAGAGAGATAAAAAAAATAGACAGTTCCCAGCCAATGAATAATTTCACGGTGAGGAGGTATAGGGGGAGCGATAATGTAACGCGCTTCTCGCGTCCCGGGGAATTAGAAGGCCGCGCGCGGTAATAGCCGAAGTACAGAATGAACGCGGGGAAGCAGCAGCTCTCCGGCTGGAGCGTGTAGGCCAGAAGTGGATCAACCGAGCTATTAGATAAAGTGGTTTTGCGCCCCGGGGGCCGTTGAGCCTCGGCACCTTGCGGTCGCCACCCCCTCTCCCTACCCCTTCACGGAACTGAAAATTCAGGGTCTGACTGACACGCTGTCAGCCTCCTCTCTCTTCTTCTCTTCCACTCTCTCGCTCTCTCTCTCTCTCTCTCTCTCTCTCTCTCTCTCTCTCTCTCTCCCTCTTGACCCCCAGCTCTCCCTGCCCACACCCCCCCCTCCCCCTGGTTGCCCCGTAGACTTGTGCCGGAGACCTGGGGAAACTCATGAATTTCATTGTCGCGTCGAGACACTTCTGTCGCACACCTCCGACCCCCTCCCTTCGTACCTCTACGCTCCCCCCCCCCCGGTTTGTCGACTTTCTAATTAAGTGTGCGTCAACCTCTAGCATTTCTTCTTTTTCTTATTTTATTTTTGTATTTATTTCATTGCTAATTTATTTATCGCAATTTCGTGTATTTCTAACGATTTGGCAAAAACGATAGTCAAGCAACAACGTGAATAGGTAAAGATAACAAAAGGCTGACAAGCAAGAAACGATAGCGATTTGTAAATAAGTGGCCGAGAGAGAGACACACACAGCTTCGCAAGAAATCAATGCACTGCAACTATGTATACGAGAGAGAGCCGACGCGTCGCGTATAACGATCTAGGGCAATTTCGCGAGCCGGAAGTCGAGGACAAATGGCTTGCTCGCACGTGTATACAGGGGGGAGGCACGCGCGTGCCTCCAAACACCATGTAAGCCTCTAGGCTCCGACACCGCGGATTACACGTTTCCGCGTTCCTCTCTCTGCGTTACCAAACGTGGATGAGCCCCCATTGTTCGGTCAGTCTTTTCAAAACTGAGGGTGTTATAAATAAAAGCGAAGAAGAAGAGGAGAGAAAATGATTGGTATGGATGGATGACCTTTTGAGGATTTATCTCGAGAGGATTTTGTTGGGGAGTGTTGGGAGTTACCGATCGCTAGAGGCTTTTGTGTGTGTTGGCGTTTATATAAGGGAGGGTTGTGAGGAAAACTTGGACGAGTTTTCTTTTGTCATTCGATTGCTGATTTATCAAAGCTGAAGAGGATAAAAGTGAAGCTTGGAGGAATAATGACTTTGTGTTTCTAGGACTATATACTGGATTTGTGTATACAAAAAGTTTTAGAACTTTTGTGTAAAAAAAAACTTTTTTCTTTTTTAAATAGAGCAAATTTGTTGAAAGTTCCCATGATTCCTGTTGTGTCTACGACAGTCGATACCCTTTTTATTATTGCTGTTGCTATAGGGAAAACTTTTGAAATACGATGCAACGGCGCTGTAACAGCGTTGTAAACCGATATTTTTGCGTATCAATTTCGCTGCAGAGTCGCGACGAGAGAGCCGGGGCTTTTAAAAGGAAAGTTGTGTTTGTGTTTAGCCTGCGCGAAATTTTTTTTCGAAATTTCAACAACCCAGCGGGAGCATTAAAAATGAAAAAGCTGCAAAGCTATTGTTAACCAGCACCCCTGTATTTTTGGAACTTCATGCAGAGCCAATAACATAAACAAGAATTCTTTTTTTATCAACCTTACGGCAGCAGCGAATAAAAGTAAATTTGCTGAACTCGGTTTTTCATAAACGAACAGTACAGTTCCTTCCCTTTTCGCTTTTTTTTGCTCTACTGTAAAAAATTTTACAGTCATCCTTTTTACCCCGGGCACGACGATAGACTGTACGCGCGAAGGAAAAATCCGCTATCGAAATGTCACTCCCTCTCCTCTCTCTCTCTCTCTCTCTCTCTCTCTCTCTCTCTTTCGCTCGGGCTCTTTTTTATTAACCTCCTTTGCAAGCTCCCCCGGTGAGAATCGCAAAATTTTAAAACTCGCGAGTCTTAAAATACTTTCTTCGCGCTTTGGTCTTCGATGCTTTTTCTTTTTTTTCCTCGCACCTGGGAAATGCAGGAAATAAGAAGCGCGAGTGCTGATACACAATCTGGGGGAAATGAAATGTATTCTCTGGGATTTCGCCGTCGATCTCTTCTGCGGTATGGGTACAGGGGGGGGGGGTAAAGGGAGAGTGTTATGACTTTTCTTTGCCCACGAAGTTTTGCGCTATCGAGCTTCGACGATCACCCGATGCTATTTTTTCCTCCTACAGATAAGAGAACCACGTGCGTGTACAGCGTATTTCGAATCAAACTTATTTATCGCAGCTTCTTATAAAATTCACAGAACACATGCAATTGAAAATAAGAAACAACAAAATCCCTAAAAAATAAAAAACCCAAGCCGCGTAATTCACACTTCAAACTAATTTTTCACGCTAGCTACGGTACAGACCGTACTCCGCTGCAGCAGCAGCCCTGGAATTCAATAACAAAATTAGCTCCCCCCCTTTCTCAAGACACGCCAGCAGCACGTCGTCTCGTCCGACATTTCGTCCCCCCTCCTCCGCTTTTCTCCGGCGGTCCCGATTTTCTCTGGCACGCGTCTTCTCCTCTCTTCAAGACCTCAAGCCAAGAGAGAGAGTAGGGAGAGGAGGAGGTCTCGCTAATGCCGCCGTGAAATATTCGCGCTTGGAGCTCTACTTAATATTTGCCCGGCGACGCCAGCAGCAGCTAGGCCAAGTGTTTGCACGCGCTACGGGAAAATTCAGCTAGCGAAGCCCGTCAGTCAGTTACCGAAAATATTACGCGAGAGAGAGAGAGAGAGCCCATTTACGAAATCGCGCGGGAGAGAGTAAAGCTCTCTCCTCTTGTCTCATAGTCTCCAGCCTCCGAGCTTCTCTCGATATAATATTCCGAAGGTAGAGGGCTTTTAATATGCATGAGAGGCTGACTTACTTTTTTATTTTTGTCTTCGTCTTCGGATTATGTTTTTATGGGGGGGGGGGGATTATAAAATTTTAAAATTACGCAACGATTTTAATTAGGTTTTTAACTTAGAGTATCGTTAAACAAACATTTCGCAATAGACTTCGGTATTACCAGCGTATTATATCCATCCAAGCCATTATCCGAGAGCGTTTAACGTTATACTTACAAGCTTGTATATCTATTAAAAAATTTGACGAAAAAACCTCTATTATCACCAATATTGCAGCGGCTGGAAATTATTTAACGATATTATTACATAGAAAGTCGAGCCTGTCAGCTATGGTTATCGGCTAATTCCCTCTCCACACGAGCCGCTGTAACGCGGTTAATGTAGTACAAACCGATTCGTTCGCGATAAGTGTGTGTTCCAGCGCGTGTATGGTGAATGTCAACGGGAGTCCCCTGCCTGGCGCTTGACATTGAACGACATTCGCTACATCAAAGGACAGTCCTGACATACGCGGCCACTATAAATACGATACACACATGCACCGCCGGGGTGTTTCAATAAATAGTTGCAGATTTAATTGCGTAACTAAGCCTTTTGCGAAAATAGCCGACTCTATAATTTCACTTATCCGAGGGAACATCTAGAGTTTGCTCTGTACGTTAGAATCGTATTCGCTTAGCGGAGGAGGGAAAAAATGATAATGCATCCAACAATGAGCCGTAAATTTGTTTGGATTACTCATTTTCAATTAATATTTTTCACAAGCCGAGAGAGTCGACGACAGCGGTAGTTCGCAAATTAAATGTGTATCTCAATTTTAAAATCAGCCTCTTTAAAAAAGAACAAAAAACAAGATCTTGTTTATATCTTAAAACCAGATTGTTTTATCACTTCATTATTCACCATTTTTTTTTTTACGACATTCCACTTTCTTCGCACACTATAACATCACTGTCGTATTAAACCCGGCCTAAAAAGAAACGCATACGAGTTTCTCTCCACTGAGGTATATCAACTTTACCAAGAAGCAGCAGCGGTGATCAGCCAACGAAGAGCCGCACGCGCGAAAACCCGTTTGCTCGTAAAAGCAAAATTAATAACAAGCAGGAAAGAGTAAGGGGACATAGTAGCAAAGCCACGTTTCTTTGCTCCCTGGAAAATCCAGGTGAAAAGCTATCCATACCCGCAGCGGCACGTCCTTATTCCCACCCGCAGTTTACCTTCGATAAATCGTTCGATTACCAACCCCACCCCAAGCCTCTCGAACTAGCTGTTTTTCGGTACATAGCGAGCGAGAGAGAGAGGAACGTGTCAGCGAGCTTGGCCGCTGGGCTTAGCGGCGACGATTACCGAAGGCTATACACGATCCTTGAGGTTCGCGACAGCCAAGCCTCTGTTTGGCGGACGTGTCACACGCGTCCTGTGAGAGAGAGAGTCTATGCGGGTTCATACACAGACATACACAGGCCGGCGCTTACCTTACGTTGATTTCGCCACTTACAGCTTTTTCACGACATTCATAAATCGCTAGTTTTATCGATTCTCCGATTTTTCTCGCTCTCCGAAAAACCCCTAGGATATATAACGAGAGTTATTAATCAGTTTTTACGACGCTTGTGTCTAAAATAATCCGAGCGCAAAAACAGAGGGGGGGGAGCTGTGTACACAAGCGGCATCGTTGCGAAAAGAAAGAAACAGAAAACAAAAATCAATCGATATACACATAACCGAAGAGAGGGAAAGTCGGATATTTTACACAAGCCCTCTCCACAGTAGCGCAACAACGATCCATCGAAATATCCTGCGTGTCTCGTTTTCTCATTCTCTTTCGCTCTTACGGGCTGCATGTTGTTGTGAAGCACATGCGCCTTCCAAAGCGAAAGGGGAGTAGGAGCGAAGGTCGTTAATCGGGCCGCAGCGGGAAAATAGATACTCTCTCTCGAACTAAAGCGCGACCGTTAATCTTGTGCGCCGGTGCGCCGTTCTCTTCGCGGCCGCTACATCGTTATTACAAAACAAGACGCGCGCCAGGCACTTTAGACAGCGTCTATTAGCTACTACGAGGACTACCGTAAGGCTCCAGTCACTTTTTCAAGAGATCCAGCTTCTCGAGAATTTTCCTTATTTTGACTGGAGATATTGGATTTTGAACTCTCGGTGATTAATTGTCGAGTCGAAGCATTAACTTTGTTTTTTGTTTGCGCTCCAAATTAGCGAAAGAGCGTCAGTTGAAAATAATTATCGCGCGTGTTGTTGCTTTGGGAAAACGGCTAATGAAAAACCGAGCGAAGAGCGTCTTGGGATAGAAAAACAGGCTTCGGGGGGCTTACGCTCGTAACTCATTGTTAAATTACACTTTCGACTGGATAATTGCCGCTTTATTGAAAATAATAGAACGTATTAACGAGGCTCACCTGTTCATTAATATTCCGGTAAACGGCGCTACAGTTTCCGCGGCAAATTGAGCAGTTTGAGCTCTAAGCAAACGATAAAACGTCGCTCGCAGGCAAAAATAGGAAATTAATTCGCGTAGGGCATTATTTAGTAATTAAAAAAGAAAAAAAAAACGTTTAGCAGGCCCAAGTACTAATCGAAACTCGATCATCGCGACAAATCCCTGTAATCGATTGAAATTTAATCTCTTCCCCAAAAAAACAAAAATAAAAACACTCACCTTATCACAGCGCGATAAGAACTTAAAATCCCAGAGAATTCCCCAGCCGCATCAGCAATTAAAAATTAATCACGGCGCTTATGTCCGTCTGGGCAGTCCACGAGGAAAAACAGCAACTATTTCACACGCGCGCATGGGGCTGCACTTACGAAACCCAGAGTGGAAATTAATTCGCGGGGCATACATAATACGAAGCATCGCATAAGTATCATGAATAAAAACCTGCTTTTTCTCCATTGCCAATTTTTTGTTCTTTACAAATCAAAAAACTAGTTCAAAATTCTTCGGTATTTCATCGTTCCCCACAAGCTTATGTTGCGCCTACGTCTAACTTTTTGCGCCTCATCTCCGGGTCGATCATCCTTTCCTTTCCATCTCGATAATACACTCCTGTATCCATGCAGCCGCAGAGGTAGCGCTTAATCGCGCTCGCAGGCATGCCGATCGCGTATCTCTAACGCGTGTGGAAGGAGAGCCAAAGGCCCGGACGCTCGCGCTTGCAGAAGCGCGACTGCACATGACTGCGACTGATTTGCCCGCGGGCGAACCTCCTCATCCTTGGCTTTGTCTTACTGACGATGTATAGCGGCGCGTAGGTAGAGGCGTTTACGTAAATTAAATTTTCCCCAGACCAATTAACTTGGGATATTTCGGCGATTAATTCGTTAGCTTGGCTGCTTCTGAGGAGCTTCTTTGGAGATGAGTCTATAGTGGAAGGAGTTAAGGTTTTTTAAGCCATTGTATTGTCTGGATTTTTATCTGATCATCAGTTGACATTTTTTTTTAATTTGGTACGGTTTTATAGAGGGAATAGAGATAAGTAAATAATTTTCAATGAAAGGCAAGATTTATTAAAAGTTGATGTTGATTAAAATTAATAAAAGCAGCAGCATGAAAATTCGGCAATGTTCGAAAAATCAACGAACCGCGATTACTTTTTTCTTTCTTTTTTTTGCCCCATCGGAAAGTTTATTTCGGTTGAATTTTCTTTGAAGATACATCCAAAAATATATGTGGCGGGCCTATAAGCATATATCATAAGCGCATTTTTCATTTTAATAAATCGCTGATATTTTATAAATTAATTTTCTCCCCCCCCCCCCCATACGCTTAATAAATGCGCGCGTTATTTTCGCGTGAGCATTAAGCTGTGTGTATTAAATGTAGAATATACATCTCCAATTTATTCACTGAAACTGAATATTTGATTTGAAATAGGATTCTATATAATTAATTCGCGTTTCCCGGGCGCGCGCGCGCATGCCTATTTATTATGTGCCAAAGCCTCATTAATAACATTACTAAAATGAAAATTACGATTCTCATCGAAATTTTAGCTCAAAGTAAATTCAAATTCAAACCTACAAAGCATTAGTAGATAAGATAATTATGGATATTGTATAACGCGTACAGGCCTAAAACTGTTTATTTCAATCGCTCGGCAAAGTATGTGTCGTCCGACTAATTCTCCCAATGATCATTTTCAAATAAAATGAATTTCCCTTACTTTAAATCTTAATTTGTCAGTCGCGTTTTGCTTTGATCGAAAAAAAAAATATATAAATCGCTCGACTTACGTCGGAAACATTTTCAATTACCCGAGATATTATAATTTGCGTTAAGCATTTACGATCGTTCAGTCACGTACGCCAATCACATGGGCGTTTTAATTAAGACTTACCTAATGTAGCGGAAGAGGCAAACAAATAAATCGACAATTTATCCCGCGGTTTGTAAAGAATAATCGTGCTTTTCGTTAATAAGGTTAACTTTGATGCATTAATAAGACAAGTGTTTCGACATCGGTAATTGAACGACGCGCGTATTTTATTAATAACTTCAATTTCTTACTTGCTTTTTGTTTTATTTATTTTTTAAACCAAAATCGAGCGATTTTTGTCAAAAGCTTTTTTATTTTTACAACCAAGTTTCCCCTCTGCATTTATCGAAACAACAACAATGCTTTCTCGACACGCGCGCCGAGTCATCGCGTTCAATGACTCCAGCTGCTTTTCATTACGCAAGATCGATTTTCACCTGAGCTCTCGTATTGACACTGTCGCGGTCTCTCTTTCTCATGGTGGCAGATTAAACGGCCGAAGGCTCATAAAAAAGGTCGTCACGAGGCGACGCTAAAGAATCGTCCACTTTTTTACAGAAATACCGGTACACGCGCGTAGGGGGGACGACTTCGGCTGCTTTCCAGAAAGTGAAAACGGGATTATCGCACTCTGTGCCGGCTATAGAAATTGAATGAATTGCCAAGTCTTCTTGAACCGGCGAGTCGATTATTTACGTGACGCGTTGGACCTTTTTTTGTCTCTTCGGTAAATACCAGTTGACCAAGGTTCATTACTTCAGAAATGGACGTTCGCTCTATGAAAAGCTTTGATACTTACACTCGTATTTTGGCACTGGCAGCTATAGATCATACGAGAAAAGAGTCATGGAGAACAATCAATCCGCGAGAGATTCGATGTAAATTAACGATTGAAAACGGCGACACGTTGGAAAATCCGTCTAATCTCTCCCGGCATATCAAAATACCAACGAGTGGGCAAATGTATATTGCATATCAAAGCGAAAAATCAGCAAACACGCGGAAAGTCACCTACTGCTTATTTCCCAAGCCGGACTTTTGCTTTCTCCCTTACCCACTCGACGATGAATCACTAAGCCTCTACACATTTCGTATCTCTCAGTCCAACACACGAGCGTTCCGTCTCTTCATTTTCCCAGACGTTCTCCAAAGTACACTCAAAGCCGGTCGGCAAAATTTACAACGTCCGCGTATTTCCGCTGCAAGTCTCTCTCTTGTGTGTGTATGCATCTCTTTCGCCTTTGCTTCTTGTTTACCCAGACATTTCGAGCGCGAGGCCGCAAACAGCAACAACAACTCGATATTCAGCGGTCGGAGAAGCGCGCGCGGTCAGCGCATTCGATGATCGGCCTACGCACACTTCCCCCCTTCCCCGCTCCTCCCTTTATCTTCCGACCTCGGGAAATTACTCATTAATGCTGATGCACGAAACCCGTTTTATTTGCGCTCCGATGGCTATTGCTCTCTTTGCGCTTCACTTTGCCACCCCCTATCCCCCCCCTCCGCGCGCTTCTGATCTCTCTTTCTCGCCTGGGGCAAATTAACGCTGTCAGGTATTTAGTTCGCCGGGAGTGATGAGAGTGACACTTCACTCTTTTTCTCTCTCTTTTTTTTTTAATAAACACTGAAAAATTGTGGATGCTATCGTTTTTACTCCGGTGGCCAAGTACTAATTCTTTTCAGTTACGTTTTTTTTTACATCCAGCGCTTCGAGAGTCAGTTTCAGATTTGATGGACGCGCGGTGGGGTCGGTGTTTTAAGCGAAGAAAAATCACGGGCATTTTTTTCGCGCGTATTGTTTTACAAGCTGGAAAACAGCGGAGACTGTCAAATTGTTGGAAAAGCTTTCAAAACAGAACAAAAAAAACAACACACAGACGCAACAGCGGGAATCGAGAGAGCGCATAGTTCAAGCACCTCTGTCGCTCTTCTAATCAAAGTCATGGCAAGATTGACGAAGCAAAAAAAATATATATATATCCCTGGCAAACGACGAAAAAAAAAGAGCGAGCGAGTCGCGGCAAAATGAAAATCCCGGCTACGTTCACAGCTACGGCGCCGCGAGCGATTCAAATGGTAATATATCGAACCCAATTTTAGCGGAAAAGGGATGGAAAACGCGCGCGCAAGAGAGGGAGAAGGGGGGGGGGTAGAGCAGAAAGCCTGCATTTGCATTCTCCCTCTCCGTCGTTGGCCGTGTCCGAATATCGTCCCTGGCCTCGGGGCATCCGAACTACCTCCCTTGCCGCTCCCTCCGCTCGCCGAAAATTAACATGTGAACGCGATCTGCGCGAAATACCGGCTGGATTAAAAAAAGAAAAAGAGAGAGAGAGAAAGGAAAAAATACAGGGAGGGAGAATAAAATGTGCGTTCCGCAAAACGGGATAAAATTAAAAGCCAGAGTGGAAGAGAGAGCGAAGGCCTCGGGAAAAACACTGGGCTGTAAGGTGGAAATGATAATGGCAAGGAAAATTAAGGGAGAAGGGTTTTGCTTTGCTTGGGGGAATAGGGGAAAAAACGTTGTGTACGAGATGGAAAGGGTTTTTTGGTTATTTTGTACGCGCTACTGGCTTGCTTGCTTCCGGCGATGATCGTTTTGTTTCCCATTCGCTGCGAGAGAGAGAGAGAGCCGTGTTCTCTGGAGGAGGAATTTTTTGAAGCCTGGAATTATACGCGAGCGCTCTGGCGTCCGTCCGGTGATCAAAATGATACAGCGTTTTAGTTAATTAAAAAAGTTGTATTGTCTGGGTTAAGGAAATGTGTGTGTGATGGTAAAGTCGAAGTAAAGAGGTAGGCTTTTAAAATGTAGTTACGTTTTATTAATTAATTCTATTGTTAATTATTAATTAAACTTAGGATTATACGCGTTTACAATTATTAATAATACAAAGTCTGGGCTCTGGTTATTCCATAAAATTTAATTTTATCTCTCGGTTATAATTGACACACTCAAACTTTCCTACGACAGCTGTTTTAAGAGACCTTGAGGCTTACATTGTCATAATTGGGTTACGCATATCGCGCGTCTTCTTTCACTGAGTTACACAAAAAATGTGTCTGCGTCGAAAATTAAGCAAATTAATGTGATCAACCTTGTTTCCAGCGCAAGGTGCGTTTCGCAACAATTGGCCGCGAAATATTTTATTCGTCTTAGTGCACGTATAAATAAGTATAAGTAAATTTTACAAAAAAATTTTAGAAAATTTACTATACTGTATAGGTTTTGGGGGACAGACTCGAAATATATTAA